>JBBMKE010000008.1:13519653-13532491 GCA_037834125.1 Lippia alba
TTGAAGATTAGTAAACAAAGATTAGCAAAATAAGAGTTTTAACTTGAGGAGAAGACTGAAATTTGAAGAAAAAGAAAGAACAAATAGAAAGTTTTCCCATAAGATATTGAAGATTAGTAAACAACGATTAGCAAAATAAGAGTTTTAACTTGAGGAGAAGACTGAAATTTGAAGAAAAAGAAAGAACAAATAGAACGTAGAGAAAGAGATAGAGAAAATTAATTTGAGAATTTTAATATAAAAAGAAGATGAAAGACTTTTTCATAAAAATAAAAATACATTTGGATTGAGAAAAAGAATCGATATTGCTAAAGATTAACAAAATAAGAGTTTTAACTTGAGGAGAAGACTGAAATTTGAAGAAAAAGAAAGAACAAATAGAAAGAAGACGTACGTAAAGAAAGAGATAGAGAAAATTAACTTGAGAATTTTAATATCAAAAGAAGATGAAAAGACTTTTTCGTAAAAATAAAAATGCATCTGGATTGAGAAAAAGAATCGATATTGCTATTATGATTACTGATTAATGAGTTGTAATTTTATTTATTTTTTTGGTTTTAGGAGGGAGGGGGGCAAATTTATAAATTTATGGGGGGCGAAATAATAAAAATTTTAAATTTTATATATAATCATAATTTTTTTGAAAATTTAGGGGGGGCGGAGGCCACCCCATGCCCCCCCTTGGTTACGTCTCTGTATAAGATAGAAATAGAAGCCGAAAACTCATGATTTATGGATAAGACCATACAAAATTTTTAGGATTGTCGGATATAATGTATGATATGAAGCTATACAATACGATACAAAAATATATAAAATTTTATGATATATAAGTGTTTAATATGACAATATAAAACAATACTTTATTTAAATTTTTTACATGAACATTGTTGAATAAGATGTACGATACGAATGTTCAAGCTATGAATATCTAAACTATGAATATACGATATGAATGCTCAAGATATAAATGTACTACACGAATACTACGCTATAAATGCACAATATAAATATACAATATAATATGATACGAGTCCTTTTGAAAATGTCTACCCATAGTAGCCGAAAACATATTGTTTTAAAATTACCAAGAATCACCGAAACAATTGATATCGAGCAACTGTTTCGAAATTTAATTCTCAACTAAGCTAATAAAAAACAAAATATGAGGAGAGAAGAAAACAAAGCGAACTAACCTCGGAATAAGTGAGGTCAATAAAGACAGCAGCTGAAACAAACGAAATTCCAATCATTCCTTTTCAAATATTTACATTTTCCCCCAAAATGGAAACCTCCACTTCCACCGGCGCCGGCGGCAAAATTGCGACGCCTCGGCGGAGGCAGCGCCTTTCCGCCACCCCTTACGACCGCCCTCCGCCGCCGTCGAAAAGCCCTAGTTGGTTTTCCGGCGTGGTTATTCCCTCGGCTCGCGCCATCGCTTCAGGAGCCGGAAAAATCCTCTCCGCCGCCGTCTTCTCCGACTCCGGATCGTCGTCTTCTGAAGATGAAGACTCCGTCTCCGGTGCGCGTTTATCATAATTGTTAATTTCTGTATCTTTGAGCTGTTGGTGCTTGTGCTTGAGCTTAATTGCTTTTCCGATAAAAGTTATTGAACAAGCTAGCTTTGATCGATTAGGCGGGAAAGTTTAAAATAATTTTGAGCTTGGTTGATATTCCAGCTTTGATTGAGGGTTTTTCCTTTTCTTATGTGTTTCCTTTAACTCTTTATCTGGGCAGATCATGAGGTTGATGATGTTAACGATCACGACGTCCATTTTGATGGAGATAATGGATTAGACGAGGTGAATCTTTGCTCTTTTGATAATGAAATTTGAATTGTTCACTTAGCGGGGAAGGTTTATTGGAATCTTAAAAAAGAATGTATTTTGCTTGTTCGTCTCGTTCAGAGGAAGGGGATTTCATCAGAGATGGATGGACAAGAGCCTCCATTTAGCATGCAGAGGATGGAAACCAAGTGGATAATCGATCAGCTTATTAGGCAAGAGACATTTTCCAGGTAACTGGAAGAGCTCTGAGGTGTTTTTACCTATCTTGACAGTACGGTGGAGAATCGAACTGTGCTATTCATATCTGTTCGGCTTTTATTATTTTGGAAGTCATGGAGAAGTGCTTATTTTAATTTTTCAGCATATTTATGTACTTAATTTCAGGGAGGAGTGCGATAGGCTGATAAGAGTTCTAAATTCGCGAGTTACGGGATCGTCTATGGAAGTAGGGGAGAAAATATCACTTGAACACGTTCCTGAGGAAACAGTTAATCATGGTATTGCTTCTGGGATCTTTATGGCATACTACCTTTGGCCTTTTAATGCATTTACTAAATTCTTAATCTAATAAACAGAAGATTTCGAGACGTTCAGCAAAGCTGTTCTGGAAACAAAAAAATGGTTCGAAGAGAAGAAAGTCGGGTTGAGTTCAGGGGCAGAATTGGCTCGTGGGACCTGTAGTCTCAACACTGTTGCTCTTGAACATGTTAGTTTCGTAAATTTATGAGACTTTGCAGAAACTCATGATCTAAAATTATGGTAATTTAAAATCATTGATTCTTTGTTTAATGCAGGTGGAAAATGGAGAATGTTCTCCCGTGGACGTTGCCAGATCCTACATGAGGGATAGGCCCCTTTGGGACTCTCCTCCAAGTAGTCATTCGGGATTAAGAACCCCGTTGACAGCAACGATGAAGCTTTTCACGGACAGAACACCTTATTCAGCTACCGTCAATGCTTCATCGTCATCAAAGGTGCGCCCTGATTATTTCTGATTTCTTTTTGTTCGTAAAATTCGCAACTATTAAGATTGTTGTTTCTCAACAATTGGTTTGATTCAGAGATGGAGTTCTCCTGCCTCTGGGTCACAGAATATCCAGGAGGAATTAAGGAGATTTCACTCAAAGGCAACTGAAATGTTGATGGATGTGGGAGTGAGCTCTGGTCCTGCACTCGTGGGTTGGTTTTTTTCCTTTCGACTTGTCTGAATTTTTCCGCTAGCCTATCTTAATATTCATTTTTAGATAATATCGTTTTTTCAACAATCATGGAATAAGTTGAAATGTAGTTAACAAACATTGAGTCGAGATTTTCGCCTTTTCAGCTACGGAATCGAGACAAGATGTTGATGCCAGTAACGCACCACCTTCCAACCCTGGTGTTTCTGTTTCTGGAAATAATGAGGTACTCATATGATCAGTGCTTGTTTTGGACCTTGCATTCTGATACGACAATGTCAAATAGGAAAACAATCCTTATCGCAATCCTAGTATCCTAGATTATATGGTTTTTTGTTTTCCTAAGGATGCTGGAGCTGTTAGTATCAATGGTGAATGTGCTCGAGAAACTCCCACGACCGAAGGAGCTGAATCTGGCCAAAGAGAGTATGCAAACGGTTTTGCCAGGTAATATTAATCAGACCATGAGATGTTGTTTCTTGCTTCCTTTTCATCTTCCTGTAATAAACATTCAACTTCTCAGCTCTGTTTCTTCTGTCATAACAATGCTGTTTCGCATGTCATCAGTGTCTCTCCCCACGCGACTGTGCTGCAAAACCACGGATGCCTAGACGAGCAAAACAATCATGTTCCGACTGCAAACAAGGACAATTGGACGAACATAGAAGGCAACTGTGAGCTTCTGACAGAAGCTTTCCTGGAAATACCAGAAATGGATTTGCAAAATGAAGAATCATCAATGGAGATTACTCAGCCATCTTCAAAGGTGGAGGAGGACAATGTGAGCGACAGGCAAAGAGGAAAACCTGGTAGAAACCTTCGGAGAAGCACTAGGAAGACGTAGTGTATATATATATATATATATTTTTTTTTCTTTTATATATGTAAGATATATTGATGGACTAAGTTTGTATGGGTCGAATTTGAGTTAGACTTTTTCTATATAAAGGAGTGTTCTTTTGGGTTTACCAACGGAATTCCACTTTCACGATCGTTAAATTTTCTATTTTTGTTATTTTTTATTAAATGATTCTTAAATGTTATAGATTATGTATGTATTATATACATATATACATATGTTCAATTTAATCTAATTAATATTAAATATAATAAGGTTAATTACAATATAGTCCATCATTATTGAAAAATTATATTTTAGTTCCTAATTTTGAGAACTGTTTGTGGTCCTTAAAATTTTGTAATGCTATTTCAAAAATACCCCTAATTTGTTGTTAGATTTATAATTTATAGGATTGTTATATTTGTAAACTTTAGAGATGATTTTGCGTACTATATTCGATGTAATACTCATACAACCATCAGGGACATAAGTATACTTTTATAAATTTCATTAAGAAATCTTAGACCAAATAAGATTTATAGGGACTATAATATAATTTTTTTATAATAACAGACTGCTTTTTAATTTGATATCGAAATTCTCTATTTAACGGATTAAATAAAAAAGATTAATTTTATTTCGAATAATCGGAAATCAAACACCCCATTATATATTTAAAAAAAAAAACAACTTCATAAAGATTTGAGTAAATATTCAATTTTACATAAAAAAAAAGTGGATATTCTCATTGAAAATTTTCATTTTCATTCGGTCTGTATATATATATATATATATATATATATATATATATATATATTATTTGAGCCGGAAATTACAAACAAGGAGCTGGAGCTGGAGCGTCAATGGCGAGAGCTCTGCTTCATTTGCTCCAATAAAGTTCGGTTCTTTCTACGCTTTCATATTCGTATAATCATTTCTTGACAGAGGAGAATCATCTCCGATGCTCTGCTCATCACTCATTGAGCATTCATCCCAAGCAATATTAGCCCTCTTAAGAGCCTGCAAAACATCCTGGGATCTTCGCAGAATCCACTCCCACATCATTCACAGAGGTTACGAACAAGATCATTTCTTGATTGCCCAATTCATTTACATGTGCACTGCCGTTGTGCCTACCAATCTTTCCTACCCCACCAGCGTTTTCAATTGTGTTGCCTGCCCAAATATTTACCTATGGAACATTTTGATAAAAGCCCACTGCGAGAATTCTTCTCTTAAGGGTTCTTTGTCGCTTTTTAGTAGGATGAGAAAGTGGTCGAATGTGGTTCCTGATAAGTATACTTTTCCTTCTTTGATTAAGGCTTGTTCTAATTCTGTGGCTTTGAGGGAGGGAAGGGTTATTCATGGTGTGGCGGTGAGGTTGGGGACTGATGGGGATGTGTTCGTGGGGTCTAGCTTGATTGATTTTTATGGGAAATGTGAGTTGATTGAGTGCGCGAGGAAGGTGTTTGATGGAATGTCTGTGAGGAATGAGGTTTCTTGGACGGCTATGATGGTGGGGTACTTGAACTGTGGGGATAGGACTGCGGCGCGTTTGTTGTTTGATGAAATGCCTAAGAGGAATGAGGCTACGTGGAATGCGATGATTAAGGGGCTAGTGAAGTTTGGTGATTTGAAGAGTGCGAGAGAGGTGTTTGATGCGATGCCTCAAAAAAATGAGGTTTCGTATACTACAATGATTGATGGGTATGCAAAGGCTGGAGATATGGCAGCTGCAAGGTCCCTATTCGATGATTTACCTAAGAAGGATTTAGTATCTTGGTCTGCATTGATGTCGGGATATGTGCAGAATGGTAACCCGGGTGAGGCTTTGAAAGCTTTTAGTGAAATGCAGGCTATGAATGTGAAACCGGATGAATACAATCTGGTGAACTTGATGTCTGCATGTTCTCAGTTGGGGTCCTTGGAACTTGCAAAATGGATTGAATTCTATATGAATAAAAACAGGGCCTTTGACCTCGCACGCCCTCATGTTTCTGCCGCACTTGTTGATATGAATGCAAAGTGTGGGAATCTGGAGGGAGCAGCTTCTCTGTTCGAGAAAATGCACAAACGGGATTTGTTTTCATATTGTTCAATGATACAAGGGTTATGCATTCACGGGCGTGGTGCTGAAGCAGTTCTCTTCTTTGATAGAATGATAGATGAGGGCATAAGGCCGGATCATGTGGCCTTCACAGTCATCTTGAATGCATGTAGTCATGCTGGTCTTGTTGATGATGGATATCGTTTTTTTAACTTAATGAGTAGTAAATACTCCATGAATCCATCTCCTGATCATTATGCATGTATGGTTGACCTTCTTGGTAAATCTGGAAAGCTGAAGGCTGCTTATGAGCTTATACAGTGTAAGCCTGTGGAGTCACATGCTGGTGCTTGGGGTGCTCTTCTCGGGGCATGTAGGCTTAATTGCGACGTCGACTTAGGTGAGGTGGTAGCGAGTAGACTTTTCAAGATTGAGCCCCAGAATGCTGGTAATTATGTACTTTTGTCCAACATCTATGCAGAAGCTAATAGATGGTTGGACTTGTCCCGTTTGAGGGATAAAATGAGCGAGAGAGGTGTTAGGAAAATACCCGGTGTCAGTTATGTAGAATAAATTACCCCAGCATGATTCGTTATCTTCTTGATACGAATAGAAGACTGCTATTGATGATTGGTGTTTGAAGCAGAAGAGCTGGGTATTGGCGGGGAGTGAAGTGGCAGCTGCCTTTCCGAACTCCCACCCGTGTTAAACAAATACAATTCGGATGATCTAATGATTTCTGATCATCTAGCTCTGCATTCCTCTGCCTCAGAGAGAACCTGGTGAGTTTCATTGTCGGAAACTCAGAATAATGTTTTTTTTTTTCTTTTCTCAAAGATTAGTTTGTGTTCTTAATGGTGTTATTATTTACGAATGCATTTGGAGTAAAATGAGGAAAGAGTACGGCGGATCCTTTTATCCACTTGAACTGCCCGGCTTTACAGCTGCTGGCGGTCTAAACTTGTGGATCGGATATGATTTGTCACCTTGCTCATCTGATACAAAAACATATGCACATATAGCATACGCAATGTGTTGTTCTTTCTCACGTCTTTTGCCTATGTGGGCCTTTAGTTGATTTCATTTCAAGTTTGATATGCAGATTCTAAACAATGCTTTTGTTTCTTCATATTTCGGTTAAGCAGCAAGAAAGAGCAACAGAGAGGAAAGCCAGAAGGGATTTTTACAGCAACTGAGGATGGAGGTGCTGCTCTGGAGATTAATAGGGGCTTCAAACTCCTTATACGAGTCCCTCATTTCTCCATGATGTGGGGTTTGCTCGTACTACTTGATACATGGTGTAAAATGAAAGACGTATGCTCGGCCAGGTGGTGGCCGACGTTGAACTCACCTAAAGTTTTGGCAAAAGGAAAGAAATGGTGTGAAGTGAAAGACGTATATACCTCTTATAGTGTTTTCTTCAATATCGTTCATGCTATATTGGCTTCTTTTACTATGTATATTAAGTTATGTATTTTGAAAGGAGATAAATGTTTTTGTTTTGAAAGTAGAAATCTTCTCCTGCATAATATACACATATCCGTGTTCGTATTCGTGCAAACTAACTGCCGAGGGATGGGATGAATCCACCTATTTTTGTTTCTTTTTCCACGTCAAGTTTGATGCTTTCATATAGAACATAAAAGTATAATTAGTTATTGGGAAATAACAAATGCAAGAAAATGAAAATGACACATGAGGCAAAATTGTTTCATATCAAGACAAAGGACTATAATGTTTAATGACTCAAATAATCAAAGTTTCATATCCATAGACCATAAATATGAAGAGCCTTATTTTTGTGTGTAATCATGATATCTTGGAAGAACAAGAGAAATCCATGTGATGTGGGGCTGAGCTTCCTTAAAATCCAGGAATCATGGTGTTGATAGCTTCGTCCCCTGCTTCTGCTCAGGCTCACCGACATTCTCAGCCGGAGGGAGAGTCTACACAGAGTACATTACAGAAAGTGAGCCCATTGAGGCATTTCGTCGAACAGGTGCGGAGCTCTTACTTACAGTGTAGTATAAGAGGGGGTAAGACGTACCAAATCAGGCTTGTAGATGTTGTGCACGATGGAAGCGCCGGCGAGGAGAGATGCAACGACGACGACACACGACCACGCCAGCGACGGAGTTCCCGTCGGCGGCTTTCCACCACCGAATTTCTGATTCATCTTCTCGAGGCAAAGATTCTCACTCACCCTTAATTATGTACAATTTATGAACAAAACTTTCCTTCTAACTCTTCACAGGGATTTCTGATTTCTCCCAAAATTAAAGTACTAAAAATACTTTTTCACGCGACTCTTTTAAAAAAAATATCCATCAGAAACTTTAGTTAAGTGAATTCAAACACTCATTCATTGATAAATTTCCAATTTTCTACTCAAGCAATTTCTTGTACTAATGTTTGTTATGCTTTTCACATGGAAGAAAAGAGTATTCGTATCCATTACGATATTAATCTAATCAGTATATATTTGACTTATCTCATTCTAAAACTAACTAATAAAAGTGAGAATAAACAATCGAGAACTAAGGAGGTGAGAATAAACATCCCGGAATCAGCCTAAAATGTATGCAGGATACAACCAATACATGAACGAAGAGTGGAAGAACATAAAAAAGGAAGCATTTTATTATAAGATAATAATGAAAGCAACAACAAAGAAAGAGAGGTGTTATTATTCTACAGCAACAGTCAGTCAGCCGATGCCCTATTAATTACTTGCCAAGACACCATCACTCCTCAAAGCTCTCAACTTATAAAACAAATGCCTAAATCACCACATTGCACAAATTTTAAGTTAGAAAAACCAAGGTGTCATCTTTTCAATTGTTTCTTCTTCTGTTAGCACATCTCTTTCAAGAATCCATGGCAATTGCTTCGGATAATCGTGCAGACTTGAGGGGCGACAAACTGGTCTTCAGAGGGACATCGGACATGATCGACTTATTTCCCTTTGGCACACCACCAACTCCTCCAAGAACCTTTCTCACTTCGTTTGCGAGCTCAATGATGTAATCATCTTCATGGCCTGTTAGGATATAAGCACGTTTAAGAACTCAAATCATCACTTACTACTGTTAAAACGGGATTGGGTAATTCAGCATCAAAGAGAATTCAAGAATAATTACCTATGTCGAACATGGCCTTTTCCAGTAAAAAGAGATACTCCCGATTGTTCCCACATGGGCCAACGGCCGTTGCAATTTGCCTAGCCATGTCCTCCAACGGGGCTGGCCCTAAATAGTACTTGTTTGATATCTTGTCGGGAGTGGATGTGAATCTGAAATTTTGAAGCAGGGGGCATATGTAACATCCATAACAAAGGGGGCTAAGTGTAATTACATCAAACAAGGCATAGAATCAATCAGAATTGATGGCTAATTTCTGATGGAGGTAAAAGGCAAAGAAATTACTTACACTATTACTCCAGTTAACAAGGGCTGCTCAGATTCACCTTCCTGAATTAAAGAACAATAATATCATGAGCAAGAACCGAAACCTACAACTGGAATTAACAAAAAGCCCAAGTGGATGAAAATTAGAAATGCTTAACCAAAACGCACCTTGAAAAACTCCACCAAAGTTTTTCCGTCATACTCGCATTCTCTTCGTTCTAAATACTAACATAACATCAAAGAAATTACTGTCAGAGCTATATTATGATGTTTAACAGTCATAATATTCAATGATTTCATACCGCCATTGCTGCCTTTTCTTTCTCCGGGTCCCCACGCACACAATAGGCAGCCCCCCACTAAACAAAGAAAACGAAAGATATCGCTGATTATCCCAAAATCAACATATATATATATATAAACTTGGAAACTAAAGGACCAAATTGCTGAAATTTGAGCTTCATTTTCAGCATTTCATCATACTACCAAAAACAGCATGTCCATCTTAATGTAACAAACTAGAATCTGAATAAACACTGCAGAACTTCAGAACACACACAAAAATAAACGAATAGCATTCCTATCAAGTTTCAGCAGAAAAATTAAGACTTGAACTTACACAAATAGCTCCTTCACTGTGCTCCAAGGTGCAAGTTCTGGCAGGGTGCTCAGGTGTACCTCTATGATCTATGCAAGCTGAATCACATTACCAAAAAAGCCCTAATTAAAATTACCAAAACCACACAACACAAATTGTGCAAACACAAAAAACGATAAGAAGAGCAAATCATACCAAGATCAAACACACGCCCGTAATCCTTAATATACCCAATTACTCTCTCATCAAATTCAAACCCAGGGTTCCACACCAGCGACCCATAGCCAAAAACCCAGAAAACCATCTTCCTTTTCAGCTGAAAATACTCCCGATTCTGCACCAAAAATTTCATTACAGCAAACGAATTAATCCACCCACCGGCATTCTTCAAACTACATATATATGAACAATTAAAATGGTTCAAAAAAAGTACTCACCGGAGCAAAAACCTCCGATCAAATGCAAAGAATGCGAGAGAGAGAGAGAGACGGGAAGAGGGAGATGGAGAGAGATAAATATTGTTTAGGTTGAGAATCTCTCCTCTCTTCGTCTGCAAGGGCGATGGGTGAAATGCGTGGTGTATTTATATTGCGCTGCGGTGGGGAAATCGTGTTCTTGGAAATTGTTGCTGTTGGTTATCGTGGTTTGCTTATGTAATTTGCATGGATGATGATTACATGTTTTTATGAACATGCTTCCCACATTGTGGTAATTTTTGAATTTTTACCAAAAAAAAAACATAATCTTTATGAATATAAATTAATCAAAATTAATTTTAACTAATGAATAAAATCGTAATTTTTGTTTTAATTGTTGCAAATAAAGCATTATATGTAATAACTTTGTTAAATAAGAGCATTCGTTCTTGACGTTACTGATTAAATTTCATGCTGAATTATATTCAATTCAAAGAGTGAAAATTAATTTTAAATAGTGGAAAACAAAAATATAAAATCAGTTTACTTTTTCGATGATATATTATATTTGGGATATAGATTAACTTTTCAAGTAACTTTGTGTCTGTTTCTCCTCCTTATCCAAATTAGGACATATTCGTTGTTGATTAGGTTTATTTGATGCAATATACATGTATTAATACATGCATGTATGGCAAAGTATCAAATTATTGAAATCATGAATATGAAGATTATTTTACCAATAAAAAGAAAAAAAAATGAAGAAGATTAGTTCATTGAACTTGGACATTTCAAATCATACAACCCCTTACGTATTGTGAGGTTGACATGAGCCATTAACATGGATTAAATGCTTTAGAAATTAGATTAAACAAGTTATCAAAAGATTAGTAGAATTTAGCATAAGATTCATTGAATCTGGACTCTCTAACTCGTTAATGGGACCATTAATTAGAGTCATTAAGCAACTTAAATTTAAAACACGTACGATTTCATAGCTTCATGTTCTCCATAACTGAAATTTTATATAAAAGGTTACCAAAAGAACAAAATTGGGCCAAAATACGCAATAAGTATAAGATGGAGGACCCAAATAGTAATAATTAGAAAATTCATTGGAAATTTGTAAGAAATGGAAAGCTCAGGTTTTAAAATGCAATTTGTGCTAAACTTAGATTCACTTCATGTTTAGCCGAGCTTTGGGGAAAATTTAAGCACAAACCCGGTTTAATCGGACTCAATCAATTAAAAAGTTAAGTGTATTTACACTTGTTATTAGATTGGTTACTTTCTTTAATTTTTCCACCAACCACACGACAAGAGCAGAACACTCGCTCCCTCATTACATCAGTTTGACCGAATAAGATTCGGATTAGAATTACCAAAGTCTGAGAATGTATACGAATCAAATCAAACTTTAATGTTTTTCTTCTGTCTTGAGGGTCTCAAATTTATTTTGTTCGGTTCGGGCTCGTACTCGAGTTCGACGAACCCTATTTTTTTAATTCGAAATTTAGTTCGTTCAATGATTCAAGTTCATATCTTTATAAAAAATTAAAAAATAAAACATTATATATAAGAATCTTTTTAAAAATATAATAGATCGACTGACGAATTGACTCGTGAGCCACGTGATAAGAGGGCTTGCCTTAGCCAATTTCAGGGATATACTAAGCTCTTATGAGGTGGGAGCTCTTACAAACGAGCACCAATCTTAGTCAGTTTTAGGGAGTACGAGGTCCATAGATAGTATAAAATACGAGCGAATTACTAAGTTATTTTTCACCACTATCACCATGAAAAAGAATAAAAAAGTTCAATTTTGAGTTTGACCTTAGTTCGAATGTTGACTTGATTCATCAATTCGTACTTTTCGAATTCGAATTTAACCGGTTTGGTTCGGTCAATTCGCGAACCGACTTGATTTGTGAACATTCCTAACTAGAGCAAATTATATTTTTGGTCCCATAAGATTATGTATTTTGCAAATTTAGTCCTATTTCTTTGAAATTAGACACTTTTAGTCCTATTAATTTTAAAAAGTTGTAATTTTGGTACCATTCGTCAAATAATGACCAAAAAATACATTTTTTCCATTAAGCGCAATTTAGGGAAAATGTTGCTATTCATTAAGTTGCTTTTTGCGGAGGATTACTTATTAATACTCCATTTTACCACCCTGAATTAACTTGGAAAAATAACTTTGAATCAATCTCATTATTAAGGCAATGTGGTGTTAAAATGAGGTATTAATAAGAAAACTTCCATAAAAATAATTTGATGAACAATAATTTTTTTTCAAATTATATTTGATGCCAAAAAAATATATTTTCCATTGATTATTTGACGGATGAGACCAAAATAACAATTTTTTAGAACTAATGGAATTAAAAATATCGATACGAGATTAATATTGCAAAAGGAAAAAAAGGTAATTTGCTCTCCCTAACTAGGAGTAACTAACTGAGCTGTGGCAGGCAGCTGCCAGTGAAGAAGAATGCTGTGAATGCTTTCACGCAGCTGGAAAATTGCATTCAGATTTCAGAATCCACCTCAATCCTTGA
>JBBMKE010000008.1:13551727-13584588 GCA_037834125.1 Lippia alba
GTCCAGTAAATTCACACAAATGTCTGTGTGTAAATGAGTCCTCTGCCCTAAAGACTGGACCGACCTCAAATACACGGCCAAAATCACCACAAATGGACATTTGTTTATGAAGCTGAGGTGACTGCGCCAGACATGCAGGTGTTCCTTTGTAATCAAATCTAAAAACAGCCGAACCACCTTCACTAGAGCCCGCAATCAATTTTGGCGAGTGGATACCGATAAAACCTTCAGAAAACAAGAATTGCCTAAATATCTGCATGAAAATGTAAGAAATTATGGGTTAGCATATAAGACTTGGCTATGATTATGGTTGTAAGTCAAACAATCACATGATTGATGTACATTCAAAATAGAAAATAGAGGACAATTGCCGAAAGAAAAAAGGCAAAAGTCATAAGCAAAATCAGAATACACGTGTTCCTTACATTTTCAACTTGACACTGAATGCGAAAAATCCCCTGATTGGCAGGAGTGCGCATGTCAAGGACTCTGAAATTCAAGCGAGTGTCCTGATTTACACGAACAAGTTGCTCACCTGCCTGCATTTTCAACAAACACCCATTTCAGTTTACTAGGTAAAAGAAGTGAAGCATGCATTCTTGTCTGAAAGTGAACATGTACTAAAACATAGCAAGATACCTGCAAGGCCCTTTCTATTTCAACCTCACTTCTAGCTGCATCCTCAATATTGATGGGCAGGTTGGATTGAGCACTGTTCACACAATGGAGTTTCCTCACTTGAATCTCCACCTATAACAATAAAAGATGAAACCAATCAGTCATACAATAGTTAAAAGAACAAAAGAAATCACAACCATATTCCTAAAATTACAATCCAGAAGTTCCAATTATAAACTAATTATGCCAAGTGGCTAACAGTACAGGATATACAAGCACAGTTGCAAACATAGGGTACCTAAGTAATCTGACTCAAAAGGACATGATAATATATGGAAGTCTGCAATACAGAAAGCCAGAAACAAACTGATAATAAATGAAATAGTATTCTTATGTTTGCTTGATTCAGTAACTATCTACAAAACATTTTATTAAGCACAACAAACTGTAACAAGCATAAGATTCTGCATGAGCAGATATAGAAAGCATACATACACGTTGAAAGCAACACAAATTGTCGATTAATGAATTTTCTAGTAAGGTAGGTGAATTGGCCTTCATCACGTTGAAACAAGCATAAGATTCTGCATGAGCAGATATAGAAAGCATACATACACAATTCATATTAACCTACAAAAATACCAAAACACACACCCAAATGAGCACTTGTCCATTCTATTTGGCTTGTTTCAACGTGATGAAGGCCAATTCACCTACCTTACTAGAAAATTCATTAATCGACAATATGAAGCAGCACATAGGTTGTATCACATAATGAACAAAAAGTATAGCTTAAACAACACATTCAAAGTATTCCAGATTCAAATCCAACAACCACCTCTGAAAACTCTTCACAATTTACACACAGAAAACACACAAAATCCTGCTCGCTAGCAGATAAACCGTGTTCCAACTCGAAAAAGGTCCGAGAGTCCTATAATACGCTGAAGATATAGCTGAATCCAGACATCACACAGTTCCAGATTCAAATCGAAATTTCTTTCAACATCCTCAGAAGAACAAAACAAACCTGCTGAGTAGCACCAGTGATAGGTTGATCAGGCACCGATATCTCTCCTTCGATGTCAACAATACTCTCCCTGCTCAAGCCAGTGGTAAACTTCACCATCTGCGGGCTCACCACCTCTGGCTTGACAGTCAAAACGCACTGTACAGTAAACCCCCGCTCCCTGACCACGACAAACGCCATCTTCTTCCCCACGGCACGGATCGCCTGCGCTCGCCCCCGCACCAACACAGACTTCCCCCTCAGCTCATCATTCAAATTTTTGACCTGCGTCCACTCCTTCCCGGAAACTTCCTTCGATTTGAGGTCGTCCAAGTTGATATCTCCGTAATTAGCCTTCAGCGGGTCCTCGCCATCGATATTCATCGCCGAAACTCCGCCTGAAACTTTGGCGGCGGCGGAGAGTTCTTCCTTATGTTTCTTCTTCTCAAGCTTGGCGAGCTCTTTCTTCGAGAGCTTCTTCTCGGAGGTCTCATCGGCGGCGGGATTCTGCGACAGCTCTTCGGAGGACATTGGAGAGAATTTAAGGGCTCAAAAGATGAAGATGAATGTGAAGAAGCCTTCAAGGTTTTTCAACCTCTATATATATAGTGGGCCCGGACCATATTTACATTCTATTAGGGCTATGAATGGGATCCGATCCGAATTTTATTATATCACCCCCCCCCCCCCAAAAAAAAAGTCGAACTATAAATATTTGTTACTCAATGAATTTAATATTAAATTAGAAAATTCCATCAGTTAAAGATTTGAATTTTATTTTTTTATAATATTTTATTTGCAAACATATTAAATAAAATAATCAAAATTAAAATTTTCAAATATGTTCACTATAAATAATAATAAAGTTTAAATTATTTATTCTAAAAAAATTCTTTAATAATAATTTTAAATTAATCTATTTTAAATACATATATACAAAACTATAATTATTTGTTTTCTATAACAAATAATTATTTATTAAATATTACTGTTGGGGACATTTTTTTAAGAGAATCAATACTGGTTCCCCAATTACCCCATATTTGTTGGGGACATGCCTAAAGGCCCATATTGGACCTAAAGTCCAAGTCCCTCAGTTTGGAGGTGTAGCTCGTAAGAAAGTTTATGTCAGATTAGTTAGCTCGCCCTATACGTGTTGATTGAGATGATGTACAAAAGGAAGTAGATAGGATTTGGAATTATGCTAAAGTAACGTACAAATAATAGTAATTGAAAGATATTACATTCAATTAATGAAAAAACTCAGAAATCAAATGAGAAGTAAGCTCTTATAAAGGGGAGAACTAAGACAATTATAGAAAATGAAAGAAAAAAAAGTTTAATGGAACGGATACTCATCAATTATATATTTATATTTATTATAAAAAAAAATTTATTGTTAATCAAATTGAATCTTTTATTAAATCTAATCCGGACCAGCAAGTACTATAAATTTGAATCCGGTTATTGAATCTTTGGATTCAGATCCGGAACTTCCTAATCCAGCCCTAATCCGACCTCCTAGTATTATTTATGATTTATCATTTATGAATGGTATGCGGAGGTTATTATTGTCTTTTCAGCTGAAGCTAACGCACACAAAAATGGAGTTTTAATCGCACCTCTCTGCTCTCAGTGCAGAAACGTGGATTTCTGAGCAAAACCCAGTAGGAATTACACCAAACTAGCAAGAAAGATTCAGAAAAAGAAAAATTTTGCTCAATTTTGATCGCCGCAGAGCCGAGCTTGCTTTTCTGGTTTTATGGCGGCGATGAAACTGCTCCTATTCACCGTGTTTCTCTCCCTGGTTCTCGCCGGAATCAGAGCTGAAGCTGATGCCTCAATCTCGGCCGTCGATGGTGAACCCAGATCGGATGGACCTGATTCCTCCGTTTTGGAGAAGCTCAAGTCTAAGATCGAAAATCTTGGTAAGTGGGGCTGCTTATTTTTCAGTGTCTGTGTTTGAGTGTTGCTTAGCTTTATTGGATGTTTGAGTGTTTTTAGTGAAAATTTGAGCTTGTTTAGAGGTATGGATGTGTGTTATCAACTGTTTAGGATTAAAGGCAAAGATATGATTGTGCAAAAAGTTTGTATTGGTGAGTTGTGTTTACTGCTATCTTATCAAGGCATGCGTGCATGTGGAAGTGTAATCATGCAGGAGTGTGAGAAGCTACTGCTATTGCTGTCTGAATTGCTGAATCTTTGTGGTTCCGGCTTTATTTCGTTTGATTAAGCGTTTTTGCCGGTTTGGATGAGTGAATTTTTGTTGCATAGTTGATAATTGTCATGGAGGGAACATTAAGAGGTTCAATTGGTGTTTCTAGGAAGTAGCACGTTCCAATTGGATGATAAAGATCTGCATTTTAAGCCACCATTATTGTTAAATATAACTGTTTTTTATGTGTAAGAGGTGGTTCTTTTTTTTTTTTGTTGTCTTTTACACGTTTTTCCTATTTGAAGAAAACCAGATTGAGAAGAAAACTCAAGAATTAAAAGATAAGGATGTGGTGATAGCTGCTAAGGAGAAGTTACTCAAAGATAAGTCGGATAGCATTGCTTCGTTGGAGAGTGAACTCACTTCTCTACAAGTGAGTGATATGAGTTTTAACATTGTCAATCTATGTGATGTAGAATTTTCTTAATGCTAGTGAAATGATTATGCCCCAAGTTATTTGGTTTTAAAGTCTTCACTGCATATTGCTCAGAAAAAGGGGAAATTGGATGCCATGGAGAAGGCGGGAAAGGCACATGAAAGAGTTGCTGAATTGGAGAAGCAGGTGGAGGTACTTAAAACATTTCTTGATATGAAAATCAAAGACAAGGAGAAATTGGAAGCCCGTATAACTGAAGCTGAGGGAAAGGCTTCTGATTTGAACCCTAAAGTTGGCACAGTAAGTTCCTTGCATCAATTCAAAGTTTGCCTCTATGGCTTAAATTTTTGTTTTGATCCTTGGGAGAAAAATCTAGTTTCATGCTATTTATTTTGTTGAGCTGTGCTTATGCTTTTCTAGTGTACTTTCCGTCTTTCAGTTTGAGAATGATTAATGATAGAGCTTTTGATATGTGGTAAAGCTTTTTGATAGATGATTTTATCGACTAGTTATATTGTCCAGTGTAATTTCTCTTCATCAATGAAGAAACTATTTTCATGTTTTACACTTGATTTTATATATTATTTGGTTTTTGTTTCACAGTTCGAAAAGACAATTGAGGAACAGAAAACTAAACTACGAAAAACTGAGCGGGCTCTTCAAATTGCTGAGGTATATGATTAATCACTTATTAGAACCCTTTGTTCCACATGCTTGGGACATTCCATTACTGTTTATTCTTATGTAATGCCTTTACAGGAAGAAATGATGAAGGCAAAGCTTGAGGCAACATCCAGAGCAAAGGAGTTAATGGAGGTGTGGTTTATTTTTTACTTCTGGAGATTTTATTACCAATTAATTTGCAATCTTATTTGACGTCCTTATTGGTTCTATAGATTGGTATGTTCAGTTTTGTTTTTAAGTCAAATTAGTGACATATATTCAGGTTCACGATGCTTGGCTTCCACCTTGGCTTGCAGTCCATTGCAGTCATTATCAGGTATTGTTTTTATTTGTTTTCAAATAAAAAGGTGCTTTTTTATTTATTTGTATTCATTTAGCATTTACTATATTTATTCGATGTCATTGTATTTACAGTCAATGCTGGAGGAGAACTGGAAAGTACATGGGAAGCCTGCTCTTGAACTGTTGATGCAGAAGGTTAGAGTTTTACTTTCACAACCTTTTTCATTAAAAAAAAATGAAAAAGAAAACCTGAAGACCTTTCCTTCTGACCCCTTTTTTTCTTGCTTTAGGCTATTGAGAAGAAAGCTCAAGCTGAAGAGTGGGCTGCACCACATGTGGAAACAATAAAAACCGTAAGTTCTTCGCATTATATTACTAAGAACTTACGTTTGAAGTTTGATATTCTTACTATCCCCTGTTTTGGATGAAGAAATTTGTCCCGGCTCTGAAGGAACAGTGGATAATCATAGGCAGCAATGTTAAACCACATGTGGAAAAACTGGCTACTAAAACTCATGAGATATATGAAGCATCTAAGAGTGCCTTAAAGCCACATGCCAATAAAGTTGTGGAAGTTGTCAATCCTTATTATCAGGTGATTAGATTTGATGTATAAAACGTCTGTTTAGTGTTTACACTGTGTGTTGAAATGATTTGAACTTCTTCAATAATTTCATTGGGATTACAACATAGTTTTGATTGAAATCTTTGGTTATATTTTGGGAGTTGGACATTGTTTGGTGAAAATGAAGGTAATCGAAGCTACATTTTCTATTCTCTAACTAATAAGATAATCTGATTGTGGTGCAGGAATTGAGGAAAGTGAGCAAACCATATATTGATCAGGCAGCCACTGCAGCAAGACCACATGTCGACAAAGTACAGTCTGCCTTGAGGCCCTATACAGATGAAGTAGTCCGTGCCTATGGAAAGTTCCTTGAGTTGGCAACAACATATCATCATGAAGTAAGCGACTATTTTACGTATTGGTTGATGAAATTTTGTTGTGCAAGTATGAAATTAAATTGAAATTCTTCTACTCTCGAGAAATTGAATATTGTTTGTTGATTGAGTAACTGGAGGTTGAATTAAGCAACTATTGTTCGTTTCTTTTACTCCTGTTTTGTAAATGATTGCTTTTATGTGAATTTATTAAGGCCGACATTACTTGATCTCTAAATGTTCCCTCACCTCTTCTAAAGGTTCAACACACAGTCAAAGAGAAACTCGAGAATCACGAGCTTACGAAGCCTCTAGCAACAAAAGAGCTGGTTTGGTTTGCTGTAAGTCCTTGAAAACATTTTTTCCATGAGAATGTTCGTTAATCAATGTTTAACTGTCTCTTTCACGTCTTAGGCCTCTGCCCTGCTGGCGTTGCCTATCATTTTTCTGATGAAAATATGGAAGGCTGTTTTCTGGTCAGTCAAAGTTTTGACTTTGCTCTTTTCGTTGCACAAACAATTGGTTTCCCTTCTGTTGTAAACTATATTTTTCTTCTCCTTTGATTCTTTTGCAGTAAAAAGGTGAATAAGCACAACCGAAATGGTAACACGAGCTCGTCGCGTAGGAAAGGAAAGCGTGGGCATCACGACAAGTAAAAGCCCTGAGAAATATTTCACTTAGTGCTAAGGTGTGTGCTCTCCACATTACTTTAAAGTTTAGACCTTGACTGCTACTGTTTTCTCATTTTGAGCCAAACCACAATCTATATATCTGCATGCTTTCTGGGCAGGTCTGGTCAGTCCCTTATCAGAGCTTCAAGAGCCGTATCGCTCGTGTAGAGTGTCCCGTTGATCTTGAAACTTTTGCATGTGGGTTTTTGAAGTGAAATACATACATGTCGTCGTTGTAATATCATTTTCTCTCTATTTTTGCCCTTACTAAAAGATCATAGAACAGAGAGGCAACTTTTTGTCACACTTTGTCTGTTAAAGTGTTAAATTTGTTTATTATTCTTCATTTTGTTTCCTCAGAAACTTCATAATGCTACTCTCTTATCCTCTTTGGCATTCCAATGACTGGATTTTGTCAGCTTTTTAGGTGAGAATTCTGGTAATAATCAGATTTAGCATAACAGCTGCCGTATATTTAGACAAGTGAGGGGTAGGGGTGTATCTGTAATACATTGTAACATAAATTTCCTTGTATAATCAAAGAATTAAAATCCTGATATCAACTAAGAACATTAAACAGTTGCTTATGAAATGAAGTAGTGAAGATCGAGAACTTATAATGTTCTTTCCACACTCCAGCAGCCAGGAAACAAATTAATTAACTTGATTTAACTAATATTCAAAACTAAAACAAATCCAAATCTTGGTACATATTTGTTTAATCTAGTGGGTAGGCCAATAATTATCAAAATCAGCAGAATTTTCCATGCCCATAAACCTACCATCACTGGCCATTGTGTTCTCACTATGCATATCAGCTGATCCTTCATTATACCCTACACCAATCTCAACACCACCAGGGATCATATTCACATCCTGCGACGCCCTCATAATTGGCTGAGACGGGGCAGGACCACCGCGATTGTGGTGCACGTTGAAGCCCGATATTGTGAAAGAACCACCCCCACCACCACCACCATCGGCATAGTTGACGTGTGGTGGTGATGAGATTGGCAAGTTGATATTCATGCCAGATGAGGGAGTACTGGCTCTGAAAACCTTGTTGATTTCTTGAATATCTGCTGAAAAGTGGAAATTACTCATGTAGCGCTGTATTATTTGTGCTTGAATTGGATTTTGGGGTAATTCCATGTTGTAAATGTAAGGATTTACTGCCCTTGATGGGTGTTTTTTCACTCCACTCTTTTGGAACACCCTGCATACCACCCACTCATCCTGCTGCATAATTTGAAAAGAAATATACATATAAAAGGATTATAACATGTTTGAACTTTGAAGCATATATACCATAATCAAGATTCATGTTGTAGAGTCTATTTACGTACCTTGTTGGTTCTATATGCAGATTTGGAATGAATGCGATATTCATGCATGACCCAGTTTGATTTCTCCCCTCTCGGAGCTCTTCCTTTGTAAAAAACGAGTGTTTTCTTCATTCCGACGAGCTCCGAGGTTGTGGTGTTGTATATCTCCCTATCTTTGCCGGTGGTTTTCCAATATCCAGTGTTCGTTGCCCGGTTCGTCCGAACTCCGGTTGGATATTTACGGTCCCGTAGGCTGAAGAAATACCACTCCTTTTCTCCCATTTTCGCCTTCCCTGGTTTTATTTTCATTTCATTTTCCGATAAATTTAATTTATCCTAAATGGAAAACCCTAGTTCTTACATGCAAGTTTGATGATATACTTTCATAATCTATTTACCCTAGCTACGCATATATTTCCTTAGAAATGGATTTGATGGAGTCAAAATCAATTGAATATTATTGTCATATTATGTACGATCAATGCACACATGCATATAGCTAGCAATATTTTAGGGTTTTAAGGCGATCTACAACAACGCTACCGTACCTGGAAGATCCCACGGCTCGCATTTATTGAGATCAACGTCTCCGATGGCTTTTCCGGAGAAGTTTGCATCAGCGATTTTATGTATCAGATAACATGTGATAAGCTCTTCGTCCGATGGATGAAATCGGAACCCCGGTGGAAGTGCGTTCTCCTCCTCCTTTGCAGCTTCACCTCCTTCCATGATCGCTAGTAATATTTACTCCTCCTAACTTCTTGTATCAATTTGGTCTATTGTTTGCTCGATACTTCGAGAAATTTAACACTTTGGTATGGATCAAGAAAAATATACATGATCTTAATTACCCTATCTATCTATATATATAGATTTATTTCAAAATTTTGTCCAAAGTAAGAAAACCCTACTTCTAGTTCTCGTTTTGCATGCCAAAAGAGTTGGGAATAATACTAAAATTCGAAGAATAACAAGGAGAAATAATTAAACTATATATGGTACAAGAAATTGGATTGAAAAGAGTTTACTTGTATGAATCGAAAGCGTTTTTAGTTAGAACGTAAACATTTTTATGTATTTTTTCACATTGTCATGGACGTAAGTCTAGATGTATAACTTGTAAATAATGGAAATATTTACGGGGAAGAAGGAAGAGTATGATTTCTATACTCTCTTACCTACTATGGGTCTTAACTTGCAAGGCTCTTGACCATATAGAGATGGAAGCTTTTTTAGGTTATATATTAAAAATTCATTGAAAAATAATTGTCCTATCTAGCTGAATACAATATTGTATAATTCGTTGCATGCTTAAAAAATATTAAACGATTAGTTATCGTTCCATTAGACTATAAAACTCTTTCTACTAATAATAGTTGTGAATCCAAAAATTTTAAATATAAAATATCTGATTAATATAATGAAATTGTTAAGCTATGCTACTACTTTGCAGCCTCTCGCGAACTCGATCCATTTTCTTATTTGATTTCAACATATATGATTGTCCATAAAATTTATTTAAAAAAAAAACATATTGTTGGGTATAATCTTGAGTAGAAGTGAAACATATATGGTTCTTTGGCCTTCGGTATGTATCAAAATATATGATCGTGACTTTAGATATGCAGCCTACGTATCGTACACTTCATCATAATTTATTCAATTTCATCGGAGTTATGAACACATTTCGAAAGCTAGCTACTACAAAACGTGGACATAGTTTAAAAACTAAGTAAAACAATCATATTTCTTGCTGGAATAGCTAAAGTATCAAATCAAGCACCACTATTAATTAATCTTCATGTATATATCAATATCATACAAAAATGCAGACAGATACCTCAATTAATATTTTAAAATTTTAATTATGGCGTGGCTTTGTCATCTAGAAGACCCGCATTATTATTTGATTATTATTCATGCATGCAGGTAGCTAGATAATTGCTTCTCAAGCACTTCTTAATATAAAAAATATAATACAGTGATTAATTAGTGGTTTAATCAAATCGTTACATATATCATCTTAGACCTCTCTCTCGCCTACGTGTGTTATATTATTATTTATTATATATACAAACATCATATCCTCGAATAATTTTATACTATTATTGCTAAACCGTGGGAAAATAATTTAGTTGAAAAGGTTTAAGTTTTACTTCATACATATAATTTTAAAATGAGAGGTCTATGTGCATCATTTTGACGTATTTTGAAGTAATATTTGATCGAGTCGATTTCCGATTCGCTGACTGAGTCGAGAAGGAGTCGACTGATCACTTGAATTTGTGTTGATGTAGTAACGTGAAGAAGGCTATAGCTGCAAGAATGAAGGTAAATATAAGCTAAAGGCCGATCAGAGACTGATGGGGTTTTATCCTATGTAGGCACTTCAATGTTCAAGTTAGGTATCGAGTTATGGAGATAAATTCGAGTAGACTTCAAGTGTAATAAATAAGCTTACCAAATGCCATTTATCAAGGTGTATTTATACCTTGAGGGTTAATAATAATGACCCTTTGTACTGTGTGCAAGTGCATTTAATGCTTCCCTAAGTACGGTACGGATGCGTAGTCCGCATTTAATGCAATAGGCGGTTGGGGAATCCCACCTAGATGACTGGATAGACACTCGATTTACCCAAATCGAGGGGGACAAAGCTCTACTTCTCTGGACCCATATCGATATTTGGTCAACCTTATGGGTGGGGCCTCAGGATCATTCAGTTGTAGGTCGACTTGCCTCTGACTTGTCGAGTAGATCCATGTGCTGATCCTGCTAAGTTAGGCAGGCCAATGCGACATGTGGCGCAGGATCAATGGACCACGTGGTCCATGTGGGACAACGGTTTTGGTCGGCGTTAAAATTATATTTTGAGAAGTATATTGTGAAAAAGATAGAAAGTATATGACAATTTAAATTAAAAATATAAAAAATAATATTCATAAGTAACACTAATTTAAAGTAGGGAACGATATAAAGCCAACATGATCAGTTTAATTATAGCCCAATATGGGATTATTTCATAGCAAGCCAAATAAAATACCGACTTCTTTGGTAACAAACTAGAAGACCCAATTTGCAATATTTTAGTACTCAGGGAATCCCGGCCCATACGGCAAATAGTGTATCAAATTCGAATCACCGGAGCCTAGAGATTCTCAATCCTACACTATCCCCCTTATCTTCTTCCTTACCTCACTTCTCCAGCCTGGCGTTGAATTCTACAGAGAGAGATATATCTCTGATCAAAATTTCTCAGCTATTAAGGTATAATTCAAGCATTTTACTACTCGAATTTGGATTTCTCGTATGATTTATTGAGGTTAAATCTTATTCTTGATCAAATTATGTTAATCTTGACCTTTTGTTTCTTTGCAATTTATTTATCGGGTGCTGAAAATTATTGTAGGTGATAGCAATGGCGTTTACAGTGAAGCAAATGTCTATGATTGTAGCAATTCTCGGGGCGGCCTCCTTCGTTTTTGGAGTTATTGCTGAAAACAAGAAGGTTGTCTCCTTTTCTGAGTAAAAAGATTTAATCTTTGATGATTTTAATGTTGTTTAAACCATGGGTTTGTTGTAGAATCTGCTTAGTTTAATTACGCAGACATGGGTTTGCAGTTTATTGTTAGATCTTCTGTTGTGGATTGAAAAGAATGAAGATTGATTGATTGATTTTGTCTTTATTCAGTTTTTGTATTTCTTGATTTGTGCAAACTTGAGGATAAACTAGCTTTAAATGATCAAATTAAGTTTATATATCTTTCAGATTCTATGAAAAATGATTGAGAATCCTCTTGATTAATGTGGAATAATATTTATTGCCTCAGGTATAATATATCAACACACACATATGTATACTGATAGTCTGATATTCTGCTTTATGCATACTGATAGTCTGATATTGATTGTTATGCTGCTCTGTATTTGCAGCCTGCATCTGGCACTCTATAACAGGGAAAGGTGTTGTTATTTGCAAATATCCATCCGATCCTACGGTAGTATTAGGATATTTATCTACTGCATTTCTCGTCGTCTCCTCCTTGGCCGGTTGTGTTTCTCTATTTTACCCTTACAAGGGAAAGTCCATTCCTCAGGCTGCTTTGTTCCAGAACACTAGCTTCGTCGTCTTCTTCAATATTGCCTTGTGAGTGTTGTCGCCGCACTTCGCTTTCTAGCTCTGTTGTTATCATCCTATACTCCTTTAAACTTATTGCTAATTATCTTCTTTGTTGTTGAAGGGCGACGACAGGGTTAGCTGCGGCAATGCTGTTATGGCCCACAATCACGGAGCAGCTCCACCGCATCAACAATATTCATCACAATTTGGAGACCAGCTGGCCCGCAGCAAAAACGGGGCTTCTTGGTGGAGGCGCATTTCTGTCCCTCGATTCGTGCCTTTTCTGGTTGGTTGCTTTGATGTTGGCTGACAATGCTCGTGCGGATTACTTTGGGGAATCGGATGATAAAGCCGCAGCCGGTCATGGTGTTGATGAGCCCCTGAAAGGCACTGTTTAAGCTGTCATTTTGCTTTGAAATTTGGTGTTTTTGTTCATCTTCCTTTGTCCTTTAAGATACTGAGATGAGGAACATTTGAGTCTATATATATAAGTAAATATGCTATCTCCATCTCAGATTAGCCATTTGCTTTTCTTTTAATGAATCTGATTAATTGTAGAAACAAGAGAAATTTATGAGTTCTTGATACGTCGAAGTGAATTAAAGTATAATTGTATAAATGATGTAATAAAGTGAAAACGTTGACACTATTACATTATATAATATGACTCAATATTTTTTTATCCTTTTCTGAATTTTTTTTAGTTTTCTTCCTTTCTTGAACTTTTTTAGTTTTTAAAAATTATTTCATTGACTTAATAGATTCCACGTGATAAAAGAAACATTTAAAAATAAATATCTTCATTAATTGATTCCAATTAATTAAAATAAATCTAAACATTAATTATGGAGATTATTTTTTGTAAGATCTCTTTTTTTGACAAATCTAAATAGAATAGAAAATGATATTCAAACATAAAACTCCCTTACTGAATTACTTACTAAATTACAATATTTAATCCTATAAAATAATTAATCATGAATAAAAAAGATAGGAAGTTAATCTGAGGGTTTAATTTTGACTAAAAAGACAAAGGAGAAAATTAATTAAAAATGAATTAGAATGAAAATTAATTTGGAAATGAACAAAAAAAAAAGGAATGAAAATAATTAAGTAGAAATGAAAAAAGAATGTGGAAAAGAGCAAAAAGAATCAGTTAGTACTTGCTACTTATTCCGTTAGCTGAAAAACCCTAGCCACCATTCATTCTTCTTCATATATTATTTGAAGTTTGAACTGCAAAAACCCCTCGTTAAACCCTCTTAGAGTTGGAGAGAAGAAAATGCCGTTGGGAGAGAGATATGGCGGAGACAAGAACGAGTCTCGTTACTGCGGCGTTGAGACCGATTTCACCGATGACATGCCCAACCTCCTCTCCTTCAACATCCATGGCGGCTTCGACTTCGTCCTTGCTACTCTCGTCAGTTTTTTCATTTTTTGCTGCTTCTAACTTTTCATTGTTCTGTTTGTTTTTATTTTTTCCAATTCTGGATCGAAATGTTATTCTGTTAGAAGGTGGCGAATTAGCCACTTATTCATCAGCTCAATGTCTGCCTATCTTTTTCTAGTTGGATCACCTAGATCATGATGCTGTTGATGGCCTCTAATTTCGTAAATTATTAACTACATTGAACTTCTAGAATCAACTAATTGGTTTTTGCTGGTCGTATTTGTGCATAGAAGAAATTATGTTAAATGAATTTATATACGTCATATACATATATTACTGGTCAATTTCTTGTTGTCTTGGTGAATATCCTCTGTTTATTATAATTTTGAACCTGAAGAAAGTTTGCAGAAAGGAAGATAGTGAAATGTATTTCTAACAATATTCATGGAGAATGCATGTATGGTCTGTGTAATTTGCTTTTGGTGGTTGACCAAATTTACCATGAGGCAAACTTGATGTTAATGGGAAGAATGGAACTTTAAATTTATGTTAGTCATGATGCAGATGGATCCTACGTATAGGCCTAGCTTAGTTGATGATGGGACTAGCATATCCCGTGCTCTGCCGTTTGCTGGATCAGACTTGGTTCTGAGCCCTTCTCAGTGGAGCAGCCATGTTGTTGGTTTGTACCCTTTTGACTCTAAGTATTTTTCATCTTGTTCAAAATCCCATTTTTCACATTTCCTAACTCCAAGTAATTCTCTACTTTTAAATCCGTTGTTGTTAAGCCCATTTGTATATTTTTCCTTTTCTTTTAATTGAACTCAGTAGGATCTGTATATTGTTTCAAAAAGGCTGCTGTATCTTAATTACACGTTTCATCAAGAATCTTGAATTGGTGTTCAACATGAAACTTCAATCCACACTTTTGTGAAAATTTTGCCGATTACACATGTTTCTGCTAATTGTTAATTCGTTAGTTAATTTGTTTGCTTGAATTTCATGGTCTTCTGTCTTAGGCAAAATCAGCTCTTGGATCGATTTGGATTCTGAAGATGAGGTACTTAGGAAGGATTCAGAAATTGCACTGAAACAAGAAATAGCTTGGGCTTCTCATCTATCTTTGCAGGTGAATTACCATACCTGGTCCATCCTTAAAATAGGGAATATAATAATATTCGTTTAGTGTTCCATTGATTCCGTGCTTTTGATTAGTTCACGTTGCGTAAGTTGCTAGAGAAGCTATGGTTTTGTTGCAGGCTTGTGTTCTGCCTACACCTAAGGGATCTTCTTGTGCCTATTATGCAAAATGTTTAAATCAGATTTTACAGAACTTAGGCAACATGCAGGTACCGTTTAAACCATTTCCACCTATCTATGTCAATATATTTATTGCTTTATAGTCTTTATAAGTGATTGTTTTCTGTCATCCCCTTTTCCTTTGTGAGTTTGTACTTATTATTTATTTTCATATTAAAGTTGTGGCTTAGGATTCCATTGGAGAAGTCTGAGGACGGTGAATCAGGTGCTGGGAACCTTGAGTATATGGTGAGTAATGCTCATTCGAAACCATTTTACAAATTCATAAGAAGATCCCATATAGCCTTTTATTTATTTCCAAAGAATAGGTTAGAGGCTCTATATCATCTGTGCTTACCCTTTAACATGGTCAAATCAATATGTCTGTTTCTATAACGCTGTTGCGGCATTCATTTTTTTATTTAGCCAATCTTTTCCTTCTGTATATCTTTCTTTGCTGATGGGCAATGGTTCATATTTCAATGGTGATATTTGTTGAGAAAGTTGAATAATTTGGACATAGCTTAAGAATCTCTTCAGGACATAACTTACCTTTTCTTAGCAGTCAGACTATGATTGATTGCTTCTATTGCTTCTTGATTCGTCTATTATTTCAATACTCTTTCAAATTAGTCTGATTTTCTCTCTTATTTCCGCCCTGCAGGATGAAGGACAAGCGGATTCGTGGGAACTATGGAATTCATTTAGGCTTCAATGCGAACATCACAGCCAGCTCTCAGTTGTGCTGGATATTTTGTGAGCTACCAGAATCTGTGTTTCTTCTGTCTCTAGTTATCATTAGTATTCTTTGGAGTAGGGGTGGGCGTTCGGGTCGGGGAATTCGGGGCCAGTCCCGACCCGATCGGGTATTTCCCGATCGGGATGGGGAGTTCGGGATTTTTCATTATCGGGACGGGTACCCGATCCCGACTAAAAATTTCGGGATCGAGATCGGGGAGTAAAGTGCACCTCGAATTCCCCAATCGGGCTCCCCGAAGTCCCCATCAAATTTTTTTAAAAACAGTATTTTTCTAGTATACATCCATCAGACCTCCCTGGCTCCCTCAATTATATTTCTCCTTTCCTGTTCCAATTTCACCATCTTATTTTTATATTCTATTATGAATTATTAAGGTCTTAAGAAAGTCCTTTTAAGTTAAATATTAAATGCATGGGGTGAATGTTATCTTCTGGATGATTTGGAACTCATCTTATTTTTATCTTTTGTTTTGATTTATGAGTGTGTCGTGAGATGAATGGCTCTGATTTGTGAAACATTTGTTTTTATTACAGGCTTACATCAAGAGGACAAATTACCAATGCATTTTAAATGAATAAAAAAAATAAAAATGGCAACAATATATATCAAATTATCAATGCATTAAATTACAAAATATTTGGAAAATATCAATGCCCAATGAATACCAATATATTAAACAGCATAATGACAACGGCACAATGTATTTCAATCGCTGAATATTTTGGGGAAAAAAAAGTAGGGCAGGCTCCCCGATCCCGTCCCGAACTCCCCGATCCCGAAAATGTCGGATTACTGAATATTTTTCGGGACGGGCTCGGGTCCCCTATTTTCAATCCCGACCCCGAACTCCCCGATCCCGAACTCCCCGAATCCCGAATTCCCCGTCCCGTGCCCACCCCTACTTTGGAGCGTGACTTTGTCTTTTGTTTATGTTGATCAGGCCTGGATTACCTTCAGTGGCTTCAGTTGGACGATGGTTTGGGGAGCCTGTAAGGGCAGCCATAATAAACACAGATGTAAGTATAACTAGTTTCAAACAGTGCAGTTCTTGCGGGTTTATTCTGTCCTTAAGCAAACATAAATAAATTGAATACGAAAACCTCATATATCAGTGCTTTATATGTCATTGACTACTTGGAGACAACTTGTGGTATAAGGCCTGGCTGAAGAAGTTTTGTAGGATCATTAACATATCCTCAGTTGTAATGTTGAAAATATTATTGAGCGAGGTGCTGAAACTGAAACATTGACATGAGAGAAGGAATATTTATCATCTGCTTTTACAGTTAGTTGTCTGTGGTTCCCCACATGCTATTCTATGGCCTCATTTTTTTTGATACCTTGTATACCTCTTGTGTCTCATAAATGAACACCGAGCACTTTGTGACAAATCCATTATGTCTTCTTCTAAGTATGAGTTATTCCTCAATCTTTTCATTTTTTTGAATTGTTGTTTTGCCAGTCTTTTCTCACTAATGCACGCGGCTATCCTTGTCTATCAAAGCGCCATCAAAGCTTAACTACTGCATTTTTCAATCATTCAATTCAGGTATTGTTATGACACATATTACTCTTGAATCCTAACTATATGTCCTTGTTGAATGCTTACTTGCTCTTGTAGTTTGCCATCCAAGAAAGTTCTCTTACAGGAGATCTGTAGATGTGTGTTCGTCATAACATAGAAAATGCTGTAGGATGAATTTTATGATACTGTAACATCTTTATTGATGAATTACGTTGCTTTATGATTTTATAAATTGGATCTTCTTTCCCAGTTCATGATTTATCTTCGTTTCAATAAAAACTTGTTTATCTGCGTCCAGGTTTTTCCTATAGTCTAGGAAAATATGAGTTGTCTTAGTTATGCCGTTCTCAGGAACAAATGACATATCAGTAGACACGACCTGTTCATTTTGTCTATAAATATATACTATGTTCAGTTAATGATGCTTTAATATGTTGTTTGCTGTGGTAACCTACAGATAGTAATTTCCGGCCAACCAGTACACAAAGTACCCGCGGCTGATTCAACGTTAAATGATAATCAGGTTGAGGGTAAGACATTGTGAGCACCTTAAATTGGTCCGCTTTCGATGAGCATCTCTTCGTTGTCTTTTAAGCTGAAACAGAGAATTGCACTCATCATGTTATTTGAGATGTTCTCTGCTAACAACATATCACTATATCTCATTTAAATATGTTCACAATGATTTTCTTTTCTCAGGTGTATGGAGGCACCCCTTAAAGCCGTACTTGGATTATGTTGCTTACCTCTATCAAAAGATGGATCCCCTTCCTGAACAGGAACGCTTTGAGGTAGAGGATCCATCCATTTTAATTTAAAAAAAAAAAAACTCAGTGCACTTCCACATTATGTTACCTGATTTTCTCCTTTGCTTTAATGTCCTTTTAACTACCCATCATGATCTACCAGCTTGGCTATAGAGATTTTCTACAAGCACCCTTGCAGGTAACTCTACATGTCAAGTTTGACAATTTGCTACGCTTTAGAAATTAATTTTGGTTCTTCTAGTGCACGTTCCCCGGAATCACCCTTAATTCTCATTTTACTTTGCAGCCTCTCATGGATAATTTGGAGGCTCAAACATATGAAACATTTGAAAAGGACACAATTAAATATAGCCAGGTAGGTATGCCATGTTTTTGTACAAAGTTTAGAACCATAACATGGTATTTATCTTATCATTAAGAGTATATAATATACCTGAATATGGGTGAATACGTAAAAGATTGTCTTCTTTTCTAGGCATCTGTTGTCGATATGTGCTTTCATCTTTTTGGACTTACCTCATGCATTTAAAATCATCTCAATTATCCAACATATTTTCCATTCCTCTCTACTCTCTAGTTGTGACATATTTTAACTTGTAATTTTGTTTTGTCTTACTCGCTTTCAACTTCTGTATCGAAGTTAGTGGAAGAAAATCAATGGAGGATAATTCTTGCATATTTCAAATTTTCATGCAATTGATGCTTACAGACTACAATATTTTATTGATATCTGAGTCATTCCATGACAGTACCAAAGGGCAGTTGCCAGAGCATTGATTGACAGGGTTCCAGATGAAAATGCTGCGACAGCGACAACTGTAAGTTGTTCAATGTCTTTGTTATAAGTATTTATATTCACTCAGATAATGCCAGTACAGTGTCAGTTTACCATACGTTTCTTCTCTATTGTAGGTATTAATGGTTGTGGGTGCTGGACGAGGGCCTCTTGTCAGAGCATCACTTCAGGTCTTTCCCTGCTCCTCCACCAGTAGAGTATGCTAAAACCAGGAAAAAAAAAAAAAAGACTAGGAGCACACAATAATCTCTGATTGCTATGTCTTTTCTTCTTGCTATTCTCGTCAGGCTGCTGAAGAAACTGACCGCAAGTTAAAAGTATATGCTGTAGAAAAAAATCCGAACGCAGTTGTAACACTCCATGTAAGTTCTAGAATTGAACCATGCTCTATTTTTTCTTAATCTAGTTCCCCTGCAATTAGAATGCATTCTATGATCTGTTAGCGGTCATGAAATATTGTGCTGCAAATAATTAACACTGGAAACTCTGTCATGATGCATCTGCAAGAATGTGAACATAGAAAATCATTGCCAACAAACTCTCGAATTTTCGATATGAAATGCTAGTCAAGTGTGATAATATGCTCTGGTTAAACTTTTATGGATCTGCAATGTAACATTTTTTGGGGTGAAGATATTTTATGTTCTGCACAATTGATTTACATTTTATACTTCTTTGTGCTATACATATTTTACCAAGGCAAGTAATGTTTTCATGTCACTGCTACAGAGTTTGGTCAAGCTAGAGGGTTGGGAAGATCGTGTTACCATTATTTCTAGTGACATGCGTAATTGGGATGCTCCAGAGAAAGCTGACATATTGGTATGTTCCTTAATTTGCAGTTATTTCTAGAGAAGGAAATTTTGAGAATTTTCATTTCTCTGGATATTATTGCCACTGAGACTCTTATTTAACTTAATGTAGGTTAGTGAGTTGCTGGGATCTTTTGGTGACAATGAGCTCTCGCCTGAGTGTCTAGATGGAGCCCTAAGGTTTTTGAAGGAAGATGGAATTTCAATCCCATCATCGTAAGTATGGTTCCTTTTTTTTCCCCCTCTAGTAAGTCTACACTTATTATGGCAGAACTGAAGACACATTATCCACATTGCTTCCCATTACATTTTTATAGAGTTGACCTTATAACTGGTGGGGAAAAAGTAAAAAAAAAAATAACTCTTAAGTTCTATATTTAATATACTATATTTGTCTTTGCCTTGGCAGGTATACAAGTTTCATTCAACCCGTAACTGCCTGCAAACTCTACAATGATGTAAGTTTCGTTCAGCTTTCTTTTATCAGTTATTCCTTATATTTTTCACTCACTTATTTTGCTGTTTTTGTTTGGGTATGGTACAGATCAATTCACATAAAGATCTTAAGCACTTTGAAACTGCTTATGTTGTCAAGCTGCATCGCGTTGCAAGACTTGCACATACTCAACCGGTTAGTTGCTTTTTCTGAATGCAGATTTAAAAATTCTCAGTAGAAAAATCCAATTAATAGCATTTCTGTTCTCCATTTGCTTAAATAGGTCTTCACATTTACGCATCCAGACCATTCAACTAAGCCAAGCAACGAGCGCTACAAGAAGCTTCGATTTGACATTCCAAGTGACACCGGTTCAACCTTGATTCATGGTAGGCGATTCTGAAGCCTTGCCTTCCATTTCTCAGTATGCTGAAAATGCACTTGCTAGAGATTGATATTTGTGATTGTTCTCGTCTTCTTCAGTTTGACTTCTCTTTGTGCTTCATATACAGGATTTGGAGGTTATTTTGATGCGACACTATACAAAGAAGTGCATCTTGGTATTGAACCATCAACACATACCCCAAACATGTTTAGCTGGTATGATATTTACAAACTTCTGCCAGCATATAAAAAATGGAATTATCAAATCACAAACGAATTTCTACATATCCCACCTTTTCCCTTAAAACATGGGAAAATGGAAGAATATAGTCCTAGTAAAATGCTTCGTCAACTTAGCTATATTACTACATTTGTGAAATTTATATATGGTTCCTTCATTATTTTGATACCAACAGGTTCCCAATATTTTTTCCCTTGCGGACGCCTGTTTATGTTGAAGCTGGTGCTTCTTTAGAAGTGCATTTTTGGCGTTGTTGTGGTCCCACCAAGGTATTTTACTCGGCTACAAAATCCCTTTAAATATGATTAATAAAATTTGAATGTGATACGAGTTATTTCTAAGTGAAATATGAGGATAAATAATAGAAATAGTATGTAACATGACTTTATGTTGGAACCTAACAGGTTTGGTACGAGTGGTCTGTGTCCTCTCCATCTCCGACGCCTATGCACAACACCAATGGTCGCTCATACTGGGTTGGGCTATAGCTCGTCGTCTTCACGTTTTGGCTTTGTGTACTCTGAGATAGCTTCCAGTCTAATGCTATGTAGGCCAAATGGCATTCTTGTATAATACTGATCTAAAGAATTGTATAAGAAACCGATATGGGATCATCTCATTTTGTACATCTTGTTACAAAATACTTGGTTCGTGTTACCAATCTGTAGACACTAGAGTGAAGTAGTTGTTTTAATCCTCTTTAAACCAAATTTCTTTACCCTCGCAACTTCTTTTTAATTGATTTTGTTTGACCATTTTTATTAGCTCAAAGTCTTGGCGCAACTGCTTAAGTAACCGGTTTCTAATCTTATATATAAATTTATTTCATCATGTTTTGCATAATTCTGCTGATTATATTTTGTCAAAATGAATTAAAAATTAAGCTTCCGAGTTTATGAATGAGACAATGGGTCATAAACTTATATGTACGTGTTTATGAGAAAATTTTAATTCAGTTGAGGTTGGTCGAGCTTAATTGATGTAGGCAAATGTATTATATTTGCAGGTAAATGTACTATATTTGCGATTTAATTAATCATAAATATTACACCAATTACATAATTAATAATGTAGGTAAATGTATTATATTTACGATTTAATTAATCATAAATATTACACCAATCACATATTATAAGTTTGAAACACTCTTCTCATACCCTAAAACATTATAGCATCTCATGACTCATAAGCGTGAAATGTTTTCATTTTTTTATACTAATTTGATCGGTGAATTATTGGAAAAAAAAAGAAATAGAAGTGGATTTGTTTATATTGGGTCAAGCCCGGCCCAAAAAAGAGAGTCAATCCGACCCATTATCTTCTCATTCACCGACCGCCCTAGTCTAAATCGACTCTTTCTTCTTCTTCTTGCTCCCCTCCTTGAGATATTTTTATCAGAAACCAAACAAACCTCTACACATTCTATATACCATTGACATTCTCGTCGTGTTCCGCTCAAATTCGCCTATACACTTTCGGATTTTCTCCAATCAAATCCGATCGAGACAGTCAAATCGTTCGATTTCGTGTAGAAATTTGAATCCCTAATCATGTACAACGGAATAGGGTTACAGACGCCTCGTGGCTCCGGCACCAATGGCTACATACAGTCCAACAAGTTCTTCGTCAGGCCCAAGACGAACAAGGTCGTCACCGATTCCAGCAGGGGATTCGAATCCGACCAAGGAACCGCTGGCGTTACTCGAAAACCTAATAAGGAGATCTTGGATCACGATCGCAAGCGTCAAATTGAGCTCAAGCTTATCATGTTGGAGGATAAGTTGAGTGAACAGGGATATACGGAGGCGGAGATTGCCGAGAAGCTCGATGAGGCGCGGAAGTCGCTTGAGGCCAAGGACAACAAGGATGGGGGAAATAATGGCGGTGTTATCTCGGATAAGTAAGTTGCTCTTTTGAATTTTCCCTTTTTGTGTATGAAAGTATGATTCTTTATGGAGGAGAGGTGTTAAGCAGGTAGAAGAATATCAAATGTAATGCAGACATAAGTTGAAATGTTTAGTATTCTCATGCCTTAACCAGACTAAGAAAAAATGTTGGTAATGACTAGCTAACTGCACAGCAGCCGGCTGTGGGAATTTAGTTTTTGCCATTGGGGAAAACATTTGATTGCTTATTCATGCAGTTATAATTGATAGAAAAAATGTCAATGTATCACTTATGTTTGCCAGGTGCTTGCATAAAAGTGAAATGGTTATTCTTTCAAGTTAACTGAATAAGCTTTGTGTGTTATCAGGGTTTCACAGACACAGACACATCAGATAGCCGCATTGAAGGAACGGCAGATGGAAACACTAAAAGCTGCCCTTGGAATTGAATCAGAAGCTGAAAAAGAGAAGAAACGCCTTGAAGCTGAGGCGCATGATCTTGACGGCGTTCTTGAAGAGGGTGAACTAGGATACTTCGACAAGAAGGATGCTGCGGGTGGTCATAAACACCAGAAAGATGGTTCGAGAATGGGTGTAAGAAAGGATGAATCTGATAAGGATGAAATGAAGCACCACAAAAAGGAGAAACTCAAAAGAAGACATGATGAATCCTCAGGTACTAGTGATGATTCTGACGTTGATATCAGAAAGAGAAAGAAAGATGCATCTAGGAAACCCAAGAAAGGTGCAAGACATGATAGTAGTTCTTCTGATTCAGATTCTAGCTCCAGCTCAGGGTCTGATTCTGATTCAAGTTCGGAATCTGATTATAAAAAGAAAAATGAGAGACCTCGTAGGCTGTATGATTCTGAGACTGACTCTGATGGAAGCCTCAAAACTAGAAAGCAAAAGCTAAAGAAGCCAGCAAAAAGCAAGAGACACGATTCTGATGATGAATCAGATTCAGATGAAGACCCTAAAAATAGAACACAAAGGCGAGAGGGGCCTTCCAAAAACAGGCATCATCATTCTGATGAAGATTCTGATTCTGACAAAAGCCAAAAGATTAAGATTTCGAGGGCGGCAGAGCTTTCGAAGAGCAGGCGACCTAACTCTGACAATGAATTGGATTCTGATGAAGGCCTCGAAAATAAGAATCGAAGGCTGAAAGAGCCTTCCAAGAGCAGGCGATATGATTCTGATGATGAACCAGATTCTGATCAAAACCGCCAAACTATGACTCGCAGGGAGAAAGAGCCTCCTAGGAGGCGGCGACATGATTCTGACGATGAGCTCCATGCGGATAGATTGCAGAAAGATGACAGAAGCAGATCCAAGAGAACGAATCAACAACAAAGTCGTCGACCTGATGATTCTCCTCGTGATAGCAGGAGGAAAATCGAAAGTGACAGACATGACAAAGATGGAGGAAGGTATGGTCAAGAAAGTGATAGACAATACAAAGTTGGTGGAAGATATGGTGAAGAAAGTGATTCTGACTCTGATGAAACAACCAGAAAGAGAACAGCTAGACAGGACAGAGATGAATATGAATCAAAAGCCGGCCATGGTAGGCAGGACAGACATAGTAGAAGAAATCCTTATGACTCTAGCAAGGAGGAGAGTCGTAAGAGTGATGATTCTGTTGAAAGAAACAACAGTCAGAACCGGAGAAGTAGAAGTCATCATGGTGAAGATTCAGATGCCAGAGGTGGTGAGAAGAATTATAGAAACCAAATCGATGATGATGGTGATAAACAAAAGAATGTTGCTGGTGGATTGGAGGCATTCAAGAAATTGGAGCAGCTGTATAAATCTAAGGTAGATGAAAGTGAAGACATGACAAAGGGCAAGAGGAAAATCGATGACAGGAGTTCTGATGAACAGCCTGAGGGGAAATCGAGAAGACTGGACACAACAAAAGAAACTGTGTATGATGGATCTAAGGTTTCACCAGAGAGAGAAAGTAAATCTTATAAGCATATGGAGGAAAATATCAAAGGCTCAAGGCCGCCAAGGCCACCGAGATATGAGAGCAGGCGACAAGATAGGGATCGTGATGGTTATGGAAGGAGTAGAAGAGAAAGAGGGGATGAGGAAGAACATCGTGGGAGAAAGTATGAAAAGGATGCAGATGAAGACTCGTACAAGCGAGACCATGAGCATGAGAGAGTTCGAAGAGGAAGAGAGAGAGAAGATGAGAGAGATAGAGAGCATAATTCAAAGAGGGTTAGAAACGATGATGCACGATCTGGTGGAAGAAGATATGATGAAGACAGGAATAACGACAAACGGTCTAGACATCATTAATGAACTTCTCTGATGTCTTGCAGTTTGAAGCAAAGATGGTAAGTTTAGTTCAAACATATCAAGTTTACTGTGAACACTATTCAATATATTTGTTATTAATTATGTTATTCTCTTCCAGACATGTTGGTTTGGTTCAGTATTGGGAGATCTGCCATGTCTGAGTTGTGTGGCTTTGGGAGATTGAAATACCTGTGCTGAAGATGAATTTAGGAGTGGTGTGGTACTTATTTTTAAGCAACCTTTGTGTTTTGGCTGAAGTTGTATTTGTTTTCATTTGTAGCGTGTGGTCACTTGTTATCTTATGCATTTTCGTTTCAATGGAACTTTGCTCTGATATTTGCGTCCATTTTCTCTTGTTACTTTCCATATCCATTTATCACCGGACAATCCACGAAATCAACAAAATGACCTCTCTCTTAAAGAGGTCTACTTGTAGGCGTGTATTTGACAGGCTGGCATATAAAATTTCGTTTTCGTACAAGATTTTATTGATAGTATAAATAAGTTTAGAGAAATGCCATAATTTAATTGTTGATATATTAATGCAACATCGCAGCCTCCTTATAATATTGGTCTAACAAAGGAGAAAAAATCGCACAAAAATGACTCTTTTCTAGGAGATGAAAATCTTGATAAATGAAAATGTGTATACTAAAAGCGAAGAAAATGTTGTTACACAAGGGAATCTATCAGTATCTTCCAACTCAGCTGAACATATTGGGAAGAGGTCGAACTGCCATGAACGCATCCACCATCTGCATGAGTAATAATGGGTTAATTGCAAAATCAAATTTATAAGATTAAAATAGTTCAGGAATCACATGAATCTAATTAGGACATCGGTACTCAATCATCATCAACAGCAACATCTAAGGTGAATGGAATGACTGGTTTACCTCATCAGTAACTGCTGCTCTGGCCCTGCAATGTCTTTCAACCAACTCGGTTAAAACATCAATGAGCTTCTTTTTCACTTCACCTGTTAGCATACGGCCAGCACCATACTCCTGTTCAATCAAAAAACAAATTAGTGTTCGTGCGATTGTTTGGTGTGCAAATATAATATGGGTTTAAAAGATTTGTGCATGTCTGTCTCCACACCTCCTAAAAGCACACATTGTTAACAAGAATACTTACTGTTCGGATGTGTTCGAGTTCATTATCGTCCTCGAGGAAGAAGCCAAGATACTTAATTGGTATATCTACCTGAAAGGCGCAAAAAGCATGTGAAATCAGAATAAACCATGAAAATAGAGAGAAAAATGATGGTGGGACTGTCTTTTTCTTTTTTCGTTTAAATGTTCCATCAGTTACGACTTTTTAACCTATGACAATGCAAAAAGAAAGATGAGGTATCAAGTACCTCGAGGTTTGCCCCATACTTCCGGTGATTCTCTATTGAATCTTGCCCACCAGAGAAAGCATATCTGTTTACCTGTAACAAAACAAATACTTATCACCTTAACATCTAATGAAGTAATTCCTCAAGCCATTATTCTCCAAATAAGGTACTGAAGTTCCAACCTTATTCTTTATGTCCTTGGCAGAATCAGTGACATAGATAGCTGAATTTGGATCACTGGCAGACATTTTCCCCGTCTCTCCCTGCAGATATGATTTCATACAAGTGTTAAGTCAATAAATTGCAATAGCATATTCATCCTAATGAATAAAGATAGTTGGCTCCCGTAAATATTGAAGCAACAATCTGAACAATTTTAGATATTTTAAGATACAGTCATAAAGAGGAAACCTGAAGAGCAGGAAAGAACGACGATTCGATCAAAGCAGGCTTGTGATAACCTAACCGTGGAGCAACATCTCGTGTCATTCGGAAGTAAGGGTCCTGAAACAAACCCATCAGAGATATAAAATGACAGTAGAAAGAAAACGAAAAAGGAGAATCAGTTGCGCTCAATATTTGCTGATTATAAACCGAGAGTAGAAATCAAAACTCATAAAGAAATGAAAACAAAGCCAAGTCTCATCCATACCATAGTCATTTAGCAATAACTTTCATGCATGGAATGCTTCAAACATCATCAATTGTCATCAAATATCATCTATTTTGACTAAAAATATATGACTAATGTGAATAAACAAATGCATCTGAACAGGAATGAGAATAAACCTGGTCAATTGCGCATGGAATCAAGCACCGGAGATTCTCTTTACCATTGAAGAGATGTGGAAAAGAACTCGGAAAAGATGGAGCTGCCTAACAACATGGAAATTACTAACAGTCAATACAATACATAATGAGACGAAAAAACAGCAAATTCACAAAAGATATATAAGAAATTATTTGAACAATCAATTTGGTCGAGATTATCCCAGAGAAGTAAAGATCAACACCTGAACAGGTGGAAAGCTGACTTTCCCAATGTGATCTTCTCCAGTGAAACCAAAAATCCCAACCACCTGTAACATGAGGTAAACATTACTTCTGGCTTTGATATGTATGAGCAGTCAGTAAAGAAAGATTAAACGATTGTCGAATTAAAACTCATATTACTAATCACCTTATTGTATGTTACACACTTTGCAATCTTGACCATGTTCTTGTAAAAGGAACTGCAAAATAAGATCCTTAGTAAAAGTACAGCTAACAATGTTCGACAAGAAATAAGAGACTTCACTACCACAATATTATAACGACCTACATCATGTGAGATGAATGTAATCATAATGCATCAAATACATTTCAGAGAAGTTCATAGAAACATCAATTGATTACTCAATACTTTTTGTTAATGCCTTTCTGCTCGTGTATGCGAAATAAATAACTAAACAACAAACCACATTAAGTGGACGATCACAATATTTACAGTCATAAACTATCCACAAAAACACAAGAAATCTCAATCTATGAATTAAGTTACAAATAAAGGCGGGATCTTCAAGGAGAACAACAACTTACCCTCCAACATAATCAAAATCAGAGAAAATAAACGTCCTGGAAACATCAAATCCACAAGCAATTATATCTTTAGCATTCTCACGCGCAAGCCTCTGACTCTCCTCCACACTCAAATTCTTCCACATGCACTTCTCGTCATCAGTCAGCTGAATCACCAGCGGCACCTTGAACGCATCCTGCAGATACCTTAAAAGCCAAACAAACTTCCCAATCACACAAAATTCTCACAACCAAACCATAAATCAAACAATTTACATTTCCCCAAACATTACTTGGTGAACATAAAGGGCACGAGATGGCCCAAATGCAAGGCCTCCGATGACGGGCCTCGGCCCGTGTAAAGATAAAACTTTTCACCCTTCTCGTAGGCATCGAGCACTTCGCTGAAGTCACGGTGGGCGAAGAAGACGCCGCGGCGGAGAAATACGTGAGGAGGGCGGCCGGTGAGGCGGGCAACGCGATCAATGAAGGATTGGTCGAGGCGTTGGCAGCCGAATTTGTCGATTAGCTTATCGTAGTCGATTTTGCCGCCCTTTTCGGCAGCAACTTCCCATGGGGTTACGATTTGCTCTTCTTCTTCGGGGTTTTTCTTCTCCACCTCCATTGATGTATATTGTGGAGGACACTGTGAATAGGGTTTTTGAGATTGAAGATGAGAAATTTAAGGGTGTTTTGGGGTTTTCAATATTTTACTCCACGTTTATTGTCAGCAAAAAGAATCAAATTTATAACTGTGACTTTTTTTTTCTCACTTTAGAATATTTGATGAGTCCAACCATGAATTCTAATGTACAAATCCTTTTAAAAATATTATTTTATTGTACGAATTGATGTCCCACACGACTCATGTTAGAAATTTAAGAAAAGTTTGTATCGTCATATTCGTATCGTATTTATATAGTCGTATCTGTATTCATGTATATCGTATTGTATTTGTATAGTCGTATCCGTATTCATTCGTCATAGGTGTGGATTACTTATATGTAGAATTAAATATTCTGTTTATTAATAGTAATGGACTAATGATAATTGATATTAAAGAGTCAAAATTGAAATATGTGACATCAATAATTTTGTAAGGGGCCGTTTGGTAGCATTTCAAATATAATTCCATTTAATACCATTCAGGCTTTTTAACCTATTTTAATTAATGTAAGCAATTTTTAATTCTCTATTTGGTATTATTTTCTGTACAAAAACTGTGAATAATATCAACACAACTTAATAACACCTTAAAATGGATATGAGATTTAACATCAAAATCATGAACAATATCAAGCTACAGCCGGGCCAAATATTAAAATAAATTGGCCAACAGAAACTAATATACAATACCAAACGAAATATTATCCTTTCTTCTTTATATTTATATGGACTAAGAATGCTTAATAACAGTACCAAAATGTTTAATAACAGTACCAATTACCAAAGGCCTTCTAAAGAAAAATAAGGTTTGGTAAATCTTCATAGTTTTAATTGGGCCTTGTTGGACATATTTTCTCTCTCCTTAGGCTGAAATGGACCAACCTATGTCAAGATCTAATAAGCCCATAACCCACAAAGATAACTCCATTTTAACTAACAATCGCATCCTTGTAAATTTTCCACAAATCAAGCCAAAGCGTAAAATACTCGCCTTCGTTATCAGTTTTGATAACGAATCTGGAGCCGGTTAGAATTTTATGTGTTATAAGCAATACCAAATATACAATTCAATTTGATTAAAGAAAACTTAATAGTATTTAATTATAGCTAGGTTCACTGGAACTTGGTGCAATCAGTAGGCAGGAAATTAACAATCTGTTTGCCTAGATCATACCCTACATGATAGTTTATCTGATGTAGATTCCCAAAAATGGCCAAATCTTGTGAAGGAAGGAAATTGAAACAAAGAATCCCTTGTCCCCACTCCATAAATGTATTCTGAGGTTGTAACACCAAATCTGCCCCCCCTTTGAAATGTGCAATTATAGGTGGAGCCTGGAATTGATCAGCTTCACTTGGTTTCTCATAACACAGCTTAAAATACCGTTGGGGATCCGAAACACGCTTTCCGTCGATAAGTTTGATTAAACTCGACTCGATTCCCTCGTAAAATTTTGTTGGCAAGGACGTGAAGGCGCTTCCGGAGTCTATGATGATGTTCCCTTCACTAACCGATTTGTATTCCAAACTCTTTTCCCCAACAGTTATGCCCTCGAGGGTGAGATGGTAAAGTGTGTCGTCCGGAAATTTCTTGACCAAGGGAGTTGATAAGACACCATCCCCCGTGACAATTGCACTAGTACCAAAGTTTATTTTGCTAGACGACACATTTGCCAGGCAATAAGAGAATTTAGCACCACCAATTTGGTTGACTATGGACATAGGACTGCAGCTGAGGCCGACGATGCCGGCGCTGTCGCTAAAAGTCCCGCTGATTTCATGGCCGCAGCCAAACACGACCTCAGGGAATAATGCCATATGAGAATTTGAATGAAATGAAACTGTGTCCACTGATAGCTCACCTTTGCTATAGGAGTTATCAACATAGCCGATTTCGTATTTGCATGCATTTCTAGCGTCACAAGACGAGCTTCCAAAGGATTTGCATTGCTCGGATCCACAAGAAAGATTTCTATAAGTTTTGGTCTTTCTTGGATCAAAGAGTGGGGATGTTTGCTTGTTGCATTTGGTACATGGCTCGCACTGCATCCACAATAGGTCACTGCCCGTGTCAGCGATGGCTAGTTGCTTGACTGGAGGGGGGTCCCGATGAGGAATTTCATCAAGTATTCTCCGCCATAGGGAGTCAGGCTTGATTGAACTTGATCTGAGGTTTTACGACTGAACCAAGTTGACTTTAGGGACGATTTACGAGAAATAGAACGATGAAACGCGTTTCTTAAACGATCAAAGTGACTGTGGGAGGAGTTGTAATATGGCGAGAGGGGGGAATCACGATGTATTAGATCGATTGTGATGCCTCCTTTTGCAGTGGCTTCAATCAATGGTACCAAACAAATACTTGCAAAGTAAGAAAATAGGAGAGGGGAAAGAATGAGAGACTTGTAGTATAAAGTCATCTTTTATGTGTTTGTGACCATGAATTTTCAATAATGATTTATAGGCAAAAATTACGTTAAGAAAATACGGCATGTTCGAAGAATTCGTAATTAAGTTAGTTCATTAACATTTTCATTAAAAAAAAAAAAAGAAACTGAAATATTAATTAGAGCAACCTTACAACTTTTGGGATAATTTCATCTATATATGAAAATAACCGAAGGATGATCGGATAAATTTATTTTTATTACATTGGTGCAAGCTGAGGATCTTATTTGCACATTATTACGTTTTAAGTTTCTGGCATTTAATTCGTAAACATTTCAGGCGTACAATCTATATATATGTTATTAATATTTGCTACATATACTAGATTCCCGAATAATTCGCCCTTATTTACCTGGAATATAAATTGGGTGATCTGCTCAATTCTGTAAATAAAGATAATATTTCTTTTAATTGTTATAAATTTTGGTGCAATAAAAAAGAACTCAAACAGAGAGAGAGATATCTTGGGGAGGATAATCCAAGACTTTCAATCATGCTTTGACAGAAGCTTGGTAAGGCTTCCGCAATAGTGTTCCATGTGCATTGTGTCTCCTTCGTTTATCATCCTCAGTCAGCAAGGTCTCAGAATCACACTGGGAATGGAATCACCGTACCATGATCAAACTCTCACGAATACCCATCAATATAATTCAGCTACCGTGATCGTGGCATCTGTCACCATGCATGCATTTACCGCCTTCATCCCAAATATATACAAGAGGAGATGCGATTAGTTAGTGTATTAATTAATATGTTCATTTTAAAAGACTATATAGAATAGAGTGTTGATAGTACCGAGTTTTGATTTATAAGACCGGTATTATAGATAATATAGAAATTTTTTATTAAAATGATCATACAGCATGCATCACTGGGACTTGGTACAATCAGTAGGCAAGAAATTAACAGTCTGTTCGCCTATATCGTATCCTACATGATAGTTCATCTGATGCAGATTCCCAAAAATGGCCAAATCATCTGAAGGAACCAATGTCAAACAAACAATCCCTTGTTCCACCTCCACAAATGTATTCTCAGGTTGTAACACCAAATCCGCCCCTTTGAAATGTGCAACTATAGGTGGAGCTTGGAATTCACCATCACTTGGTGATTCATAACACAGCTTAAATAACCCTTGGGAATCCAAAGCACGCTTTCCCTCAATAACTTTTATTAAACTCGATTCGATTCCCTCATAAAATTCCGATGGCACAAACGTTAGCGTGGTTCCAGAGTCTATGATGATGTTCCCTTCATCAACTGATTCCTCCTCGGAATAGGATTTGTATTCCAGCCTCTTTTCCCCGACACTAATGCCCTCGAGGGTGAGATAGTAAAATGTATCCGGAGATTTCTTGACCAAGGGAGTTGACAAGACTCCATCCCCTTTGACTATTGCATTAGTACCAAAGTTTATTTTGCTAGAAACATTTGAGTTCAAAAATGTTAGGCAATAGGAGAATTTACCACCAATGGCCTCGTCCAATTGGTTGATTATGGATAAAGAGCCGCCTCCGAGACCGACAATGCCGGACCCGATCTCACTAAAAGTCCCGTCGTTTTCGTGGCCGCAGCCAAACACGACCTTGGGGAATGTCGCATTTTCTTGTGAATATGTATCGAATGAAAAGGTGTCCACTGCAAGGTCACCACTGCTATAGGATTTATCCCCATAGGAGACTTGGTATTGGCATGCATTTCGATCATCACAAGACGAGCTTCCGACCGCAGTGCATTGCTCGGATTCACAAGAAAGTCTTTTGTAAGTTTTGGTCTTTCTTGGATCAAAGAGTGGAGATTTTTGCTTGTAGCATTTCGAACACGGTTGGCACTGCGTCCACGTCAGGTCACTGCCTGTGTCAGCGATGCCTAGCTGCTCAACTGGAGGTGTCCCAATGAGGACTGTCATTAGGTATTCTCCGCCAATAGGAGTGAGTGTCGATTGAGCTTGATCCGAGGTTTTACATTTGGACCAAGTTGACTTTAGGGATGATTTACGA
>JBBMKE010000008.1:13584688-13596211 GCA_037834125.1 Lippia alba
ACATTTTACGCGATATGTATATTTGCTACATTTACTAGATTCCTTGAATAATTCGCCCTTTTTACCTGGAATATAAATTTGGTGATCTGGCTCTGTAATTACATGACTAAGATAATATAACTTTTAATTGTTTTAATGCTTTAAATCAGAGATATTAATCAAATCCCATTTTTCTAGCTCTGTCAAATAGTGGATTGGATTCATTCATCACAAGTTTTTTAAGATTGAGATTTTGATAATCATATAGTTTTCAAGTCAAATGTGAGTAAATACCATAATATATTTGTCTTACTATAATCACGAAAAGGAAATCTCCATAAATGAGATATATATACTATGACTTGGAAGATTCACACAAAATTTATTAAATTGTTGTCTATTGTACTTGTATAAAATTGTGATGACAATGAATTTGGACCCCTACATATTCATAACCCAACAATGTTCCACTGAAACCCAACCCATTAGGCCCAAGTTTGAAACCACGTCCCATATACCAATCAGCAACACTTCCAACAAAGTTCAGATAAGTTCTGCCTGCATTGGGGATATACAAATATGTGAAAGTTTATTATCGACCCAACTCAGCTCAAAAAGCTAGCTTTTTGAGGTGAAGATTGTTTTGCATTTATTAACTAGCGCATGGTTTGATTATTTTCCAATGTGTGTTTGACCGCAAAATAGACATGAATCCTGTTAATTTAATGCAAATGAAGCTCAAGACTGAGGTTATACACGAGTTTTCTTGAAAGGCAAAGAAATTCCATGTCCTTTCAAACTTGGAGCATCAGTTTTAGACCAAAACAGGACTTCATAAGTGAAGCAAAAAGGTCATGGCAATATTTCTACATTGAACGAACAAAGCAAATGCATCATCATATACTGAAATGTTAAGCTTAAAAAATCTAAAGGCATGAACAAAATCAACAGATATGGGAACTCAGATTCATCAAACTTCCACAAGGACACAAAGATGCATTTCATTTTCCCAGAATTTCCTACGTAGAGAACCCTCATCCTATACCGGTTATACCTTCTTTATGCATATGTAAGTATATAACTGACCTGGTAAAGCAAAACAGAACGAACAACATATCCAAGATATAAGAGATGCACTATATTTCATACGATAGGAATGAAATCATATTAGGGATATTTAGCATTCTCATCGTCACTCAGCTCATCTTCGATGGTCGAAATATCCATTCTTGCCGAAGCTTGCTTAGCCCACTTCACAATCTTATCAGCCTCCCTACAAATCCTCTCTTGCTCCTTCATTGCCTTCTTTAACATCTTCCTCTGACTATTACTCAAATCAGACAAAATCTCATCATGCTGCTTCCCCCAATCAATTCCCAAATCCAAATCCTTACTCTTTTTCCTACTGGACACCCTCTTCGGAGAACACAAAAAGCAACCACCTTTCGCCGGTGGGGAAACAGACCTACTGGAAAAATCATCCCAAGATGGCGGCTTTTTCCCCCTTTTCTCCGTTTTTCTTCGTGGGGTTGTCTTGAAAGGCGAAGAACTCCCACTATCAGACGATTTAGAAGGAGATAAACAATTCTTCGATTCCGGGCTTTTCATCGAACACTTGGAAGACTTCTTTTCGCCATTTTCTCCAGCATTTTGCGCTTTATCCACAGAGTCGCTGTTCTTGAAATCTGAGCCTGAGGGGTGTGAAAGACTCAAGCTTTTCGCTGATAAAGAAGTGGGCTTTGAAGACGGGAATGATTTGAGCTTCTGAAAGCGTGATTCGAGGTGAGAAGGGAGGGCGGAGTCGGTGAAACCAGCGCAGTTAATGGTGGCAACCTGCTCGAGAACTGTGGATTCCTTGGCCTGTGATAAGAGCTCTTCCACCGCCTTATCTTCGTCGCTGTCCGAAAAGAAATTCGCCATTGATGAAGTGAACTCTTTTTGGAATCTTGGGATGATTTCAATTAGCTTTGTTTGGGGTTTCAAGAATTTCTTCGGCAATGATTAATGGTGAGTGAGTGCGCGTCTATGGAGTGAGTCTCAACGGCTAACTCATGAATTTGGCGTTTGTAAGTCAAAATGTGTGTGTGTCGGTTGGTCCCATCTGCTAACCCTTTTCTTGTTATTTGCTCCTTGGACCCAAATCTTAGTCTAATTGTAATTTGACCCCTACATTGTCACAGATTTGCTTCACATATGTGGGGAGTAAACCGATATTCGGATGTATGATCATCGTATCCTTATCCGTTTATGAGTCATACGGATTCGGATGATATCCTCTTTAAGCGAATTCAAATAATATCCTCTTTACGGGGATATAAGGAGGATTCAGACAGATATCGGATTTTAATCGTATTTTCAATTATTAACTTATAGCATAAATTATTTAATAATTATATAACATTAGATGCATGTATTTTAGATAGAGGAAAAATAATAGTTATGTCTCTCATTATATATATCATTTTTATTTTTCATGGGTGAATATAGAAGTGTAGTGTGATCAATTCTAATATTTTTTATATAGTTAATTAATTTGATATATAATAATTAATCAATAATATACTATACATACTTATATTATTTTATCAAATAGAGAAAAATAATAATATACATGTATACTATCAAATAGAGAAAAATAACAATATACATGTATACACACTTATGCGTATGTATATTAAGAAAAAAAACTGTATATTTATATATATTTTTAATATAATATGTTATTTATCGGATACGGATCACGGATAAATTGGATAACAGATATATTAACGATATTTATACGGATTGAATGTTAAATGGATCAGATGTGTGATTACCATATCCTTATTCATTTATTATTTGGATGTCCATAATCAGATAAGATTAATATCCTCTTTAAGCGAATTCGAATAATAGCCTCTTTAAACGGATTCAAATGTTGACGGATATCGGATTTTCATATATTAATCTACTGCCTTAATCGGGAAAGACATGTGGTGTTAGAAATAATAGGAGAAAAATTAAGAGAGAATAAATTTGCAGAAATAAGTGAAAAAAGCAATAAATAGATGGACATGTAACAGTTGGCATGCATGACGATGCATATACAAGTATTAATGAGGTGAAATCTAACAGATAATTAGAGGCAATTAAATTACACACTACTGTCCTCGATCATTTCATTAAATTTGGTATTAATGAATGTGAAATCTCTTGCAATTTATATAGGGATCAAAATTACATATTTTTGTTGCATGGATGAGCCTGAGCGTCATCATCAGTTGGCATCTTCCCCAAGGGCAAGCAGCTGTTACCCCTGGAAATCATCATCCTCTAAGAAGAAAGAATACGATGAGCAAAGTGATGCCAGATTAGCATCTGGAAAGAATAACAACAATGCAGCTTATTATGGAGATTATGGAATATATGGAGGAAAATATTTATGGAGAAAAGGGGGTGGGTTCTGTTGAAGAAAGAGGAGGAGAAACTACTCAAGGAAGCCATGAAAGCCCAACACAAAGCTAAGAAAAAGACTTTCAAGGGAAATGCTGCTACAACCATTTGCTTCATTCATCATTATTTTAAGTGATTAATTAATTAATTTCTTTCGTTTTTATGTCATTTACATAAAACTATGTTTCATTATTTGTTGGAGTTAATTTGTACCTTATAAATTTCCTATTTCTTTATATATATATATATATATATATATATATATTTATTTATATTTTTTGGTTTTTGTCTTTAATTTATATTTCATTACTATACCTTATTTCCAAGGAAGGTTCAAGGATTACGGATTACCAAACAAAATGATACAATATGGCCAACGCATGAGAACTTTTTCACAGCCCCAAACCGGCTGTTGGAGAAGTAGAACGACAATGGATACAAAGAAATACATTGATGGGCCTGTAGATAAGATAGGCCCAAAATAGAAGACAGTCTAAGAGTCTAAGACTGTTGATACCATAAGGGGCTTTATGAAAAATGTGTTAAGATTTATGTTGGGAACGTACCCTAGAGCCCTCGAGATAAGAAGGAAGCGTGAAGAACTAAACCTTAGGTTGGATATTCTATAAATAAGAGGCTCTTGAGATATTACGATCCCTTACTTACTTTTGATAAGATCTCAAAGAAATAGAAATTAATTTTGGGCTGAAAACGCATCAATTTAAAATGACCTTAAAATATCATATTATGGAACTTGGAAGTCAAAACAACAGATGGTTGTTTAGGGCACAACGGATGAAGGATGGTAGAGTCTAAATTGTAACACTGCACATGCAAATGGCGTCTACTTTGGCTAACTCTACTGTCTTAGAGTTTGGGAATTCTCAAGTAAAGTGCTCTCTCCACTTAATAATATACTAATTGCACCAACTTAGTGGACCTGTACCTAATTCTATAGTGCTACAATCTTTATTGAATATGAGAGATATATTCTACATTCATGTTCTTTAATACTACTTTTTAAAATATGCAAGTCAAATGGCGTGAAGGCTTCAAGCATTCACATTTTTACTCCCCACATCACATGGGATGGGGGCGTGAGGAATACACTAAAAAGCCAAACTTGCAGCCACAAATACCTTTGCTTAAATTCTGCCTAACTTCGCCCCTAAAAATAATACCTTAATTGCTACGTCCCTAACTTCTCCGTTTTCAAAATTCATTCATGACAAGAATAATCCTGGCCGCCTCCTACATTTGCACCTAAGCCATCTCAAAGAATGGCCACCAACAACAAGCAGCCCAAGAAACAAACTCTCAACCTCTCCTCCAATCTTGCCATCACCCTATTCTTCATTGTACTTTTCATTATCCCAGCTCTGCTTCTCCTCCACACCCCATCAAACTACATTTGCACCAACCTTTCTTCCAATGACAAGCGATGGCACGGTGACCTTCGGTATGCCGAATTCTCATGGAACAAATTAGGATTTGACGATGGACATCCTCCACCACTGAAGCTAAAAATCGCAGTCTTTTCGAGAAAATGGCCCACCAGCTCCACCCCGGGTGGCATGGAGCGCCACGCCCACACGCTCCACACGGTCCTAGCACGCCGGGGCCATCAAGTCCACATCTTCACTTCTCCACCAGCAGAACAAACCGTACCGATCACACAACAAGTGCAAAACCGTTCACCAGAGAGCCAAACTTCCTCCCCCATAGTGCATTGGCATGAGGGTGAACCTGACAAATGGCGATACAACAAGGCATGGGACCAGTTCCAAGAAGAGAACCAACGAGAGCCGTTCGACGTAATCCATTCAGAAAGTGTGGCCCTTCCTTTCTGGCTGGCTCGCGGAGTACCTAACCTAGCTGTGTCGTGGCATGGGATCGCGCTCGAGAGCGTGCAGTCGAGCATCTACCAAGATTTGACTAGAAAGCCTAATGAACCTATGCCCCCTTCCTTTAACCAGAGCATTCAAGGTGTGATTCCTAAAGTCTTGAATGAAATTAGATTCTTTTCAAACTATGCACACCATGTGGCCATAAGTGACAGTTGCGGTGAAATGCTAAGGGATATGTACCAGATCCCAAACAAGAGAGTTCATGTGATAGTCAATGGTGTAAGTACTTTGTTGTTTGTAAAATCGTAATAACCCAAGTGCAAGTTGTGAAATGTCGAATAAGCACAAAGGGTCGTGTCCCAATGGAAGGAGAAACCAAAGGCAATTGTTCTTGTGGGTTCATTAATCTATAGACCGGACGAAGGGTTGATTAAGAGAGTAATAACTACTAAGAATGCGAAATTAAACTAAGCCAACTAAAATAAAGACAACTATGAACTAGGGACAAGTAAATCTAGAATTGAACAACTAAAGGCAACAAGCAAGCAAGGGAATAACTAATCAAGATAAAGCAAACGGCAAGGGGAAAGCAATGATCATGCAAGGTCGTGTTCGATTAGTGCTTCGGTGGAATCGCATCTCACAATCGTAATCACTAAAGTATACACTAGCTTCTTTCAAAGTCAAGTGCGTGTACCTAATCAAAGTTTAAAGCCTACTTTCATGGTCATTAGCTCATTAATTAGGTCAATTAACCAAGATTAGTGTAATTTACTAACTAGCGGCTTGGCCCGGTTAATAATTACTTGATTGCTCAAGACTAGGTTAAACTTCTTTATACCTAACTCTTAAGTGAATGTGAAACATAATCCAATTCACATGCAAACTTTCATTTAACATGTAAACCTAGAGTCATAACTAAGATGATCAAGCCTAAATATGCAAAAAATCTAATTTCACATTCATAAGAGTCAAATTCCCACCTAGGCATTTCATCAAACACCTACCCTACAAAATTTATCATCCCCCTTTGCCTAAGAAATTGCCTATACATGCTAGCACTAGAAAGCCAATAGGAGCAAGGAATCATAGTAAAAACATTCATAATCATTAAATTGCAATAAGTTTCAAGATTCAAGATCATAAGTATAGTCTATACTCTTAAGCAAGAAACTAGAGATATCCAAGAACATGAAGTATGAAATACTAGACTAATTCTAAACTAGCAATTAAATTAGACAAGAAAGCAATAAAGATCTTCAATGGAATCTTCAAGGTAGCAAGTTGGTCTTCCAAAATCCTTCTTCCAGTTTTAGAACCATTGATTAGGGCAAAAATGAAGACCAAGCTTCATTCTCTCGGATTTTCCTTATATAGAGACCCAAAAACATGTTCTGGGCTTACCAACGGTCGTTGGAAAGTAAGGGTTAAAAACCCACGACCGTTGGAAGAAGAAATCGCACAAACGATTTTTCCAGAAACCAACGGCCGTTGGAAAATTCTTCTTCAGAACCAACGGTCGTTGATTACATACAGGAACAAGCTCAAATTTCCCTCTTTTCAACGACCGTTGGAAAATTACACTAGGTAACCAACGGTCGTTGGAAACCTAAAAGCGTTAAAACGCTTTTTCTTCACATCAACGGTCATTGGGAAATACTTCCTGGAAACCAACGGTCGTTGGTTTCCTTCAGTAGCCAAAATGTAGCCTTTTGGGCTTGACTCGTTGCGTTTGAGTTCCGACTCATCCTAATCGCTACTCCCAAGGCAATTATACCTAAAAAGAGTATAAATCTAATCAAAATACAAGATTAGGGATCAAAATAAAGCTAATTAACACTTAAATGGAGCACAAAAATACAACCTAACAGACTTTATTCAAGATTTGAGATTGGGACAGGAATTCAGATCCAAGATTGGTGTCCCGAAAAATGCTAGCTTAGTTCTTGGTATAGCTGGGAGATTAGTGAAAGATAAAGACCATCCATTGCTTTATGAGGCATTCTCCAAGCTCGAGAAAAAGTACCCCAGCATCTACTTGATTGTGGCGGGTTCCGGGTCGTGGCAACATAGATACGAAGAATTGGGGTCTCAAGTCATAATCTTGGGGTCAATGAGTCCGGCGGAACTATGCGCATTCTATAACGCTATCGACGTTTTTGTTAACTCGACTCTTAGGCCACAAGGGCTTGATCTCACACTCATGGAGGCAATGATGAGTGGGAAGCCTGTGATGGCATCAAGATTTCCTAGCATTAAGGGAACCATTCTGGTTGATCAAGCATTTGGTTTCATGTTTTCTCCAAATGTGGAGTCCTTATTAGAAGCATTGGAATTGGTTGTGTCTGAAGGTTCGAAGAGGCTGACACAGAGAGAAAAGGCCTGCAGAGACTATGCAAATGTTCGACAAGAAACAAGAGACTTCGCTACCACAATATTATAACGACTTACATCATATAAGATGAATGCATGCATCATGCATCAAATACATTTCTGAGAAGTTCATAGAACATCAATTGAGTACTCACTACTTTTTGTTAATGCCTTTCTGCTCGTGTATGCGAATACATAACTAAATAATTAGCGAAAACAGCAAACCACATTAAGTGGACGATCACAAAATTTACATTCTTATTGCATGTTTACTTTGTAAGATGTAGGGGGATTAGATTAATAATCCTATTTAAACTTATGTTTACTAATATTTTAGCGAGTCCGGGATTGATGACATGGCTTGGAATGATATTCGATAAAAAGTTGATTATTCATCTCACATCCCCCACAGGATGACCAATCCACCGTTACATCCCACAATTCATCCCATTACTCACCAATCCCATCTCATCCCAACTGACAAACTAAATGCTTAATTAATGTATAGACAAGAACAGTAGAAATTTCAATCTATGAATAAAGATGGGAGCTTGAAGGAGAATAACTCACCCTGCAACATAATCAAAATCCGAGAAAATAAACGTCCTGGAAACGTCAAATCCACAAGCAATTATATCTTTAGCATTTTCACCCGCAAGCCTCTGACTTTCCTCCACACTCAAATTCTTCCACATGCACTTCTCGTCATCAGTCATCTGTATCACCAGCGGCACCTTGAACGCATCTTGCAGATATCTAAAAACCAAACAAACTTCCCAATTACACAAAATTCTCACAAGCAAAGCAGAAATCAAACAACATACACTTTTTCCAAACATTACTTGGTGAACATAAAGGGCATGAGATGGCCCAAATTCATGGCCTCCGATGACGGGCCTCGGCCCGTGTAAAGATAAAACTTTTCACCCTTCTCGTAGGTATCGAGCACATCGCTAAAGTCACGGTGGGCGAAGAAGATGCCGCGGCGGAGAAAGATGTGAGGGGGCGGCCGGTGAGGCGAGCAACACGGTTAATGAAGGATTGATCGAGGCGTTGGCAGCCGAATTTGTCGATGAGCTTATCGTAGTCAATTTTGCCGCCCTTTTCAGCAGCAACTTCCCATGGGGTTACGATTTGCTCTTCTTCCTCTGGGTTTTTCTTCTCCACCTCCATTGATGTAGATTGTGAAGGACAGTACTGTGAGTAGGGTTTTTTCGATCGAAGATGAGAACTTTAAGGCTATTTTGGGGTTTTTGATATTTTATTCCTTGTCTATTCCTGTCAGCAAAAAGAAGAATCAAATTTCTAACTGTGACCTTTTTTTTTTTTTGCATTTTCGCCATTGAATATTTAATGAGTCCATGAGGTCTGGGTCACTTAAAAGATTAGAATTCTCCATTAATTTTTTTTGATAATCTTCCGGGATAGTTGAAGATGCTTATTTTATAGGGTTCGTACTCGAAACCTTGCTTAAGTGAACTCAAGTCCCTATCTACTTGAGTCAATTGCTTGTTGGTAAAATTCTCTATTAATTTTTTTTGGTGTGCCAGATAGAGCTAACCGCCTACTTCAAGTCAACAGGTTGGGAGCCCCAGAAAATCATATCCTCCTCCATCCGTTGACCATGCTTAGCAAGTTTGTCGGTCAGCTCGTTACCTTCTCTGAAGACATGCTTCACAACACAACTCCAAGGTCTATAAATTAAAGATCGCCCAAAGTGTTTCTTTATTTTTCAGCACGGCCCATCCTGACTTCGCGAGCATCGCAATATTAGTTCTACGGGTATCTTGGATACCTATGCCCACATCCTCTTTCCTTTTCACCACTTTGTTCCATCCCACAAGGTGAGCTTTGCGTTTACTCACATTCGTGGCCCATAGAAGTTCCGGTTCAGCTGGTCTAATTTATTGCAAGCTTTTTCCGGGAACCATGCAGAATGCATTTGATAAATCGGCATTGCCGAAGTTACCGAATTGATCAGGGTTAAACGTCTCACCATAGAGAGAGTCTCAGTCTTGTCACTGTGTAAATCCCCCGAGATGGCTTGCCATTGCCGAGATCTACACCCAAATATTTTCCAATGTCAGCCGTTTTCCTTATTTCCAGATGTTGAGTAATTTGATTGCGCCATTGAGTGTCTATATGTGGAGCAAATCAAAATTTTGATTTGTTCTAGCATATCTTTTGAAATTGGGCTAATTGGTGCATTTGGAATGATGTTAATGTTGTAATTCAGTCTTATGTATTGAATACATTTTGGAATTCAAGTTATGGTATTTTTGTGCATGATTTGGCATGGTTCAAGCTCATTCCCGTAACCTTCATTGCCCAAAAAACTGACCCCAAATGCCCGTTTCATTCCCCTTTTGTTTTCCCAAACGCCCGTGTGAAAGCCTTTTGTTCCAGAAAATCCATTCCATTCCAAACGCCCGTTTAAATTCCACGTACGAAGGCCAAATGCCCGTTTGCGTGAGACAAAATCTGGAAATTACACAGACCCAAACGCCCGCTTGGGAAATGAACTAAAAGGCCAAACGGCCGTGTGAAAAGCTATTGTTCCTTTTTTCGCGCTTTTTATTCCTCGATCCTTTCACTCCGTTTTTGCTTCCTACGTACTTCTTACACCCCCAGCAATGTGCCCCGAGCTTCGAGTCCCATAAATTCACATTTGAATTACGTATGTGCTTCGTTTTTATTCTTTAAGATATTAAGTGGTTTGATGCTTGTGTTCTTATGATCTTTTAATCTTTATTAGCACCTTTTATGCATCATATGATGTCGTGTGAGCTCTATCTTTAATTATGTGACTTATATGAACATTCTTTACGTCATGACTTGAGCATGTTCATGCATTTTGAGCCGTGCGTCGCCTTATTTGGTCGTGAGTCGCGTCTTATGTTGTGATTTGTTGTCTTGATAGGTGGTACGTCTCCGGACGAGTAGGTTCTTCGCTCGTGTTGCTTTGGAGATTGGTGAAGGTGACGAGATATTAAGAAAAACGTTTTCTAAAACTGTGGACACATATGGCCTTTTCATATTGATTGATTTCAACTTCCGTATTCAAAATATACTTAGGTCTACTAAGCCAAGTTTTGGAGCTCGGCTCGTATTATATGATATTTGCTTATCTTAAAACGAAATTTGCAAATATATGAAATATTTGAATATAGGGAATATGCATCCAAAATACTTTTCGAGCTTTAAAATTGGACTCTTGGATATGTATGTACGTATGTATGTATGTATGGCTTCTAGCGAGAAATTATATTTCCCATGCAAGGACGTTTGTGTGGTTGGGAATTTGGTGCCGGGACTAAGGTGGGTGATGTTCCGGGAAGGCAAGGGCCGACGGACGTCCTCATTCGAAGTTCCATGTGTATGACTTGGTGATTGAGACTTCGATGAGGTTTCGGGGTTGAGGTTGTCAAGGGGGATTCGGGTTTCATGGACTCATTTTCCCATTGTGTATGGATGTTCGAGGGGCACCCTCGACATCACCGGTGTGACGGATGAATTGATGTGATTTCTTAGTTTTGGGAGAAGGTTGAAGTGCTCGAACTCGCCGAGCCGGCTATGTATATATGTTTGGTTTATGATCCCGAATCTTTTATAAAAACTTGCATTGTTTTCAAAAACCAAGTACGGACCATGAACGCTTATGATTTTTGAGCATGCATTGAACCCCCTTTAATTATGTAACTCCTCACCGATTCCTTTGAATTGATCTTCATTTACTTTCGTGTCCGCAGGTTGCTTCTTTTGGAGTCGTCCTAGGCGGTTTTCCTTTCCAAGTCTTGTTTCGAGTCTAGCGTCGAACTCTTACGCTTGTAGCGTACTTTGATTTATGCACTTGTATTCGTATTCGCTTCGTTATGTCTTGTTGGATATTGTT
>JBBMKE010000009.1:0-25761 GCA_037834125.1 Lippia alba
TAATTGATATTATTTTTATTTTTTTGTTCATTTATCGATTTTGTCTATGCTATGTCTTTATATTTGAATATGTTTATGTAGTTATAAATATATACTTTTATCTTATAATATAAATTACAATTAATATATTAACTTTAAAAAGAGTCCTTATTATAATATTTTGTGTTTTTTACTAAGAGTCCTATTTCAAATTAATAAGTATTTTTTTAATGTAATTAAATTAATATTTTATAACATGTAATTACATAATTACCCCTAACTGATAATTATTGACATAACTATTGTGAGGGTATTTTCGGCGATGAACATTTTGTAAGAAACTTATGTGTTTTTATAATATATATAGATAAGGAGAAGTTGGTGTTTCAAATATTTCAAAAAATAAGTAGTCAAATTAGAATTGAATAAGTAACTTTATTTTAAGAATTTAATAACACCCCATAGATGATAAATCTCCTCTTTCCTCGTTCAAATATAAAAATGTCATAATCTTTACAAATAAAATCTTACATTTGTTATTGGAAAAAGTTGTGAAGCGCCTTGTCGGCCTCAATGGTTCCGGTCTGTTAGGTCACTCTATCAAGAAATGGGCTGGACCACAGCTTCTATTAGTTGCAACACATCTCTGTGGGCCACCATTTTATGATCCAAAAGAAAGGGAACGTGTTAGAAATGTTCAAATTAGTGGGCTTTCATTAGTGCGCTTCATACTTGCATGTCATATTCTCATAGTTTATACTATTGATTTGACTTGGTGACAATTCGACATGCTATAATAATATCTTAAATAAAACTCTCGCCCTTGATGCACCATGTATAGAACTATCATTATTAAAGAGAATCTTACATTTTATAATTCTTGGTCTTAATTTAAACTCATAATGAGATATTACAAAAATAAGTTAATATCTATGATGAATAAAGAGAAATTTACGATTTAATAATTTGGCTCGACTAAATTCATACGAGATATTATATGATAACAATGATAGTATTTTCCTTAGTTGACGAATTGATTCTCTCTCACAAGAAGTGAGATCCACACATGAACCAATTAGTGGGAACCTAGTATAGCTGTCTGAACGAGTCCAGAGCTTAAATAACATTGTATATATCCTAATTGGGATTCAAAGCCCCCATAATATCAAGTGGGAAAAGAAAGTAGAATATCATATTACCAATTGGCAAATTCTTTAGAGGAAAAGTGGAGGAAGGTAGAAGGGAGAAATACAGTTAAAGACTTATAATTTTCAGAATATTATATAGAAACACCTATAATCGATAAAAATAATTTTATAATTTAATAATATCAGCCTATATTTTTATGATTCAGCTCGATTCAAATTTATAATGAGATATCATAAAAAACAATTATTGATGATAGGGATGAATTTTGCAATCTAATAATTTGATTCGACTGAGACTTATAATTGTAAATTATATAGAAAAAAACTATCAACCCAACTCACACTCATTATGAAATATGCATGACATAAAAACAACCATCATTGGTATAAAGAATTTTATAACTTTGACATTGACTAGGCTCAAACTCATACTAAGATATTATAGGGAAAATAATTATAAATTGGATGAGAAAAGTTTCCACCTAAATACTATGACTAAACGTGAATCTATACTAAGTGGGAATCTAGTTAAGTTGTCTGAATGTGTCCCCAACACAGATAACGTTGTACATATCATATTTGGGTTCAAAACACAAATGGGAAAAAGAAGGTAGTATATCAAATATCAAATTATAAACACAAGGAAATGAGGAATCTTTAGAGGAAAAGTGGAAGAAGAACTGGCAAAGGGATCAAATATATTAATTAAAGACTTATAACCAGCTTTTAGAAGAAGTCTTTTTTATACACATTTAAAAGGGCACATAGTAGTTGGTGCCCATCTAGTCTAGTTTCTTGGAATAATTTCTTTTATTATGTTATTTAATGCACCATTTGATGCCCTATAGGTTTGTTATATTCGAGTGACTACCATGTTTGTAGTTTGTACTCATATTACGACATGTATCATGTATGTAAGCGTTAATGACAATGTCGGCCATCAGAGTTATGAATGGCATTTGTAGTTATTTCAATCCTATGTTAATTATCATTATGATTATTTATGGATATTGGAAAGTAATCAGTGATGGCTATATTCGTGGTTGCTATGAGATTTAGCACTTCTATGTAGACATGGTCCATTATGGCTCAACATTAGATAAAATCATGGCATTCGTGGTTACTATTGGAATTGTATTATTGCATTGTATAGGTCTACATGTAATCCTACTTCTACATAGTATAGGTCAACAATGCTTACAATGAGGGATATTTACGAACCAAATCTTGTAATTTGGCAAAAACAAAAATTTTGCATTGAAATTTAAAAAATGTCAAACTAATGCAAAATTTTTATTTATAATATTATGAGTTACTTATGCAAAATTTTTTACTTAACTTCCCATTTTGGCGAAATGTGATATGATTTTCACAAAATGTTGCTTAAAATATGTTGTATAATTTTTACAAAATGTAGTATTAAAACGTTCTAATACCGTATTATATCCTATTATATATGTTGTATAATTTTGTGAGGAATAAAATAAAAATATTCAAGATACGGATGGAGAGTGTTTTTAAACTACCCCTTATTTTTCACTAAATATATAAAAAAAAATTATAAATCATGAGCTTATCTAAATACATATATAGCTATATATATCCACAATAATTATAATATGACTGTGACTAGTGCTTGTAAATAATTTGTCGGGATTGTCCGTCTTCCTTGTTTCCTTTTAATTATACTTTATTTGAGCTGCAGCTCATTTTCCACAGTCAAAATTGACTCATTCTCTCTCTGTGAGCTTTGAATTTGATCAAACGACGTCGTCTATTTACATTGAAATGTGCTCAACTGCACCGCGGTGAAGTGTTTTGCCTTGCGATTCGTGCCGTGAAGAAGACTCAAGAGCTTCTCTGCCAGCACGATGCAATCAGGTGCAGTAATTTGTTTATCTCTTTTAATTTGCGAAAATTGTTGTAATTCAAGTGTTTTCATTGTCTGAATCAATCTTATGCCTGAGATTTCCTGTATTCTGCTCAATTACGTGCGGTTTTAATGGACAAGTGATATGGAGAATTTCAAGTTGCGCTGAGGTCTAGTGATTTTTTCTAATCAGGTGTTAGTTTATACTGTTTCAGGTCTTGTGAGATTCTTTGTATTGTGATTCCCGTGTTAGCCTAAAGTTTGGCATGATGTGTGTATATATATATATATGTGTGTGTGTGACGTTTGAATGAGGTTCACGGGATCTTGGGGTGTGAAAGTATGTAGAGAATAAGATCTTGTGACGAAGTCGGAATCAAGTGTGAATCTTGTGGTTATCCAAACAGTATGACTTTATGACGTAGTAAGAGTGAAGGATCACTTTTTGCCTCTGTTTCAGTTTTTATAGTGTTAGATTACCAGAAAAGATATCATTTCTTCTCGAAAATGGACGTCTTGCTATGATTTAGTAAAGAGGAACAATGAAAATGGAGATCAGACATGAAAGTACAAATACTTTTTTCTCTTAAATGTAGTATCTATTTAAATGCAGTTTGAGTATCAAATAATGGAAGCAAAGCTACTTAGGTTTGTTACCTGGGATGTCAATTATCATGCCACTATATCCGTAGCATTTTTCCTCGAGAGCAAACAATTTCTCCTAGTATCTTTTTTTAACTGGAAGCTAAGATCCAAAGGAAGCCTTATTAGTCGCATGGCAGTGTATCCTCCCAGGTTGCACTGGTTTGCTTATCTCATGCTTATGCAAAAATTTACATATTTCAGGGTATGACATCAATCATCTGGTTCGGGAAGCTCAAACTCGTTGGCTGAAGCCACCTGAAGTATATTTCATATTACAGAATCATGAGGAGCACCAGATTACCCATCAAGTCCCTCAAAAACCTACTAGTAATATTCACATATATCTTTTCTCTTTCATTTGTTGAGGATTGTGTCTGTTCTATTGAAGGTAGTGCAAGTATAAATTTTGGTTATTACTGTATCATTGGTTATTAGGTGGATCATTGTATCTGTTCAACAAGCGAGTGCTGAAGTTTTTCCGCAAAGATGGTCACAAATGGCGTAGAAGGAAGGATCAGAGAACCATTGCTGAAGCACATGAACGACTTAAGGTTGGTGGTGATATTCTCAATTTTTGTGTTCATTTCGTTTTTTCCTCTAATTTCAGGCTTCACGTTCATATTTTGCATCTTCATCATAACCGGCTTGAAAGCATTTCTGTTAATAGATACCAATATTTGTGATATTTAGTACAGATTTATTTGACTAATCTAATTTATGAGAGGCTAATGTCTGGCATTAGTCTTAACTATTAATGATCTTCCTGCAAGGCTAATTTTGAAAATGCCATTGATATTTAGCCACAGTTATAGGGCCAATGGTTAGAAAATCATTTGCATGTCTTTAATGTGTTGTTACTGTTTGCAATCTAATTTGACAGACAACCATCTGTAAGGGACAATGTATGCTGGCTAAGGTTTTGTCATTTGTGTGAAGACATTATCTCAAGTTGGTTTTTTAACATGCCTTCTTCCTGTATGCACCTTACAACTGGCCGGTTAACAAATGGAGTTTACTAGATAGGGTGTTGTTTGATGTGAAATTGTTGTCTGACTTCCTTGTTATTACTAGGTGGGAACTGTTGAAGCCCTAAACTGTTACTACGCCCATGGAGAGGACAATTCTAACTTTCAAAGGCGCAGCTACTGGATGTTGGACCCGTAAGTTTGCACGTTTATTTAAAAAGAGTGTGGCTACTCTATAGATGTTTTACTATTATTTTCTCTGTATTAAACTCTATGTTATTTTTTTATCTTTCTGTAACAGGGCATTCGAGCACATTGTGTTGGTTCACTATAGAGATATTAGTGAGGTAATTAGTCTTCCAGATCTAATAATGGGCAAGCAGATATAGTAACTGCTGATGTACGTTGGTTTTTTACCTTGATTTGCTATGATGCGCAATTGACATTCACTTTTAATAGGCATTCTGCATAAGGGTTCATTCATTATTCTGCTTATCAGATATTAAACAATAGCTAAAGGATTAGACATTGTTTATTTCTTCCCTACAAGCTTGTGGATCAGGCAACACTATGACTCCAATCCGTATATACTAATGGAAAGAATTTAATATGTGCAGACTTCATCTTATTATGATTCATTACATGATTGCATGGGTTCATTTCATGAAAATTAACGAGATTATTCCAATTTATTGTGGATTACAGGGAAATCAGAATGTTGGATCAACATCGCACATCTCAACGTTATCTTCTAACTTCAGTCCTAGTCCTAACTCTTTTTCAACTCACCAGCCAGAACCTTCTTTCGCCTTTGGTGAATCTTATGAATTGTATCAGAACGAATCTAGTCCCATTTCTGTGGAAATTAGCTCCAGCCAAATCGTCAAGAATCACGGAATGAATCAGTTGAATGTTAATGAAAGAACAGATGAGGTCAGCAGTTCATCAGTCCCGGACTTAAGTCAGGCACTACGAAGAATTGAGCAACAACTAAGCCTGAATGATGATGAGGTGAAAGATATTAATACATTCTACATTGAGGATTCCAATTGTTTTGAAGATTTGCTGCGTGATTATGAATTGTCTGGTCAGACATTAACTGGTCCACACAATCTTCATTCGCAACAATCAGGTATACACCATTTATTAATTCCGTCTTGTATATTCAAGTCAAATATCTGCCTTAGTTAATTAGGATGAAACCTGAAGGGTGAGGCTGCAAAGATTGATAAAAGGTTGACTTTTCAGGTGATGGAGTTTGTCAATATCACCAACTACCCTGTACTGAGGCCGAGATCTGGAAAGACATGTTAGATAGCTCCAAAGATTTACCAAATGTTGAGTCACCACCACAATTTGGAGGACAGGATGCTTGTAAGATTTGGATGACTTCTACTTACAATTTTGGGAATGTTAGATTTATCAAAATTTCTGACAAGTACTTTTCTTCTGGCACAGCTTCTTTGATTCTCCAAGAGGTCAATTCTCTGGAATACCATCCATATTCGTCCTTATTTCACCAAGCTGGTTCGGGAATTTCTCTTGAAGAAAACAACATAAGTTTGACGATTTCTCAAAAGCAGAAGTTCACTATTTGTGAGATATCTCCAGAGTGGTGTTATACCTCCGAGGGATCAAAGGTGTGCATCATGAAAATCAAATTATATAACTTGCATCTTATTCAGCAAACCAAGACATTGTAGAAATTTTCCTGGTCATATCATGCTTTGAGAGAGTGCTTCAACAAACCAAGTGTTTGTTTTATGTTCAGGTTATCATATAAGAGGACATTTTGAGTGCTTATGCATGATTACTTTACAAGATGTCTTATTTTGTTTCTCGAGTTTCTTTAGTTATTTACTTTTGAATCTCTAATTGCAGATAATCATTATTGGGACTTTCCTTTGTGATCCATCCAAAAGTGCATGGGCTTGTATGATTGGTGACACTGAAGTTCCTGTCCAGATTATTCAGGACGGCGTCCTTCGTTGCCATGCTCCGCCTCACTTGTGTGGAAAAGTTAATATTTGCATTACCTCTGGCAATAGAGAGTCATGTAGTGAAGTTAGGGAGTTTGAGTATCGTGCTAAGCCCAATGTGAATGCACAAAGTAATCCACCTGAAATAGAGGTTAACAAGAGTTCAGAAGAGCTTCTATTGCTAGTCAGATTTGTTCGAATGCTACTCTCTGATGTGACGCCACGAGATGATGATGTTTCTGAATCAAGATTTGATCTCTTGGGCAAATCGAGAATTGTTGATGACGATTCATGGAGCCAAATCATTGATGCACTCTTGGATGGCTCTAAAACATCATCAAGCACCCTTGACTGGCTTGTGCAAGAGCTCCTCAAAGACAAGTTAGAAATGTGGCTTTCATCTAAATTACAGAAGAATAAAGACAAAGACCCTTTGTCAAAGACAGAACAAGGCATCATACACATGGTTGCTGGTTTGGGATTCGAATGGGCATTGCAACCAATTCTGAATTGTGGAGTAAGCGTTAATTTCCGTGATATTAATGGATGGACTGCACTTCATTGGGCTGCACGATTTGGGAGGTGCGTTTACTTTATTTTCCTGAAATTTCCTTCTCATGCTTTTTTCTTGGGTCTTGCATGCGGCATAATGTAGTTAGAACAGCCTCAAGTTTTCTTTTTTCCACCCGGAAACCAGTCCGAACAACCATTGGATTATTGCTGAGGTTGTGGAAGTTTACCTCTACACAGTTACTAAATGTCTCAAACATAAAAATAATAAATAAATGGTATATTTGTGACAGGGAAAAGATGGTTGCTGCTCTCATAGCATTGGGTGCATCAGCTGGAGCGGTGACAGATCCCAGCTCTCAAGACCCAACGGGTAAAACAGCAGCGTCAATTGCTGCGACATGTGGCCACAGAGGACTTGCAGGCTATCTTTCAGAAGTTGCACTAACCAGTCACCTTTCTTCCCTCACTTTGGAGGAGAGTGAACTATCTAAAGGATCTGCTGCTGTGGAAGCAGAAAGAGCTGTAAATAGCTTATCAACGGAAACTTCCTCTGCAAATGAGGATCAAGACTCTCTGAAGCATACTTTGGCTGCAGTCAGAAATGCTGCTCAGGCTGCAGCACGTATACAATCTGCATTTCGAGCTCATTCATTCCGGAGGAGGCAGCACAAAGAAGCTGCAGTTGGTATTGCTGGAGATGACTACTCAATATTAGAAAATGATATTCAAGGGCTTTCAGCTGCATCGAAGTTGGCATTCCGCAATGCCCGGGATCACAACTTGGCTGCTTTATCTATTCAAAAGAAATATAGGGGCTGGAAAGGCAGGAAAGACTTCCTTTCATTGCGTCAGAAGGTCGTCAAGATACAGGTCCGTTGCTTTCTTCCCAAATCACGAATGAAATTATTCTTTTGCTTTTAATCATAGAAAAAAGTTTATTCATTCATGAGAAGTCCATGATTATAATGGGGTTAGATAACTGTTGTTTACATTTCAGGCCCACGTGAGAGGTTATCAGGTGAGGAAGAATTATAAGGTTTGCTGGGCAGTTGGTATACTGGAGAAGGTTGTACTAAGGTGGCGCAGACGAGGGGTTGGTTTACGAGGATATAGAAACGATTCAGAACCTATTGAGGACAGTGAAGATGAAGACATCCTAAAAGTCTTCCGCAAGCAGAAAGTGGATGCAGCCCTTGATGAAGCTGTCTCTAGGGTGCTCTCTATGGTCGAATCTCCCAAGGCACGCCAACAATATCATCGCCTTCTTGAAAAATACCGTCAAGCTAAGGTAAAAACTACTTCAAATGTTTATATATTATAACTGCATTTCTCTCTTTTGATGTGTTTGTATTCATGCATTTATGATCATGGCAGGCTGAACTTGAAAGTGCAGCAGAATCTGATACAGCGTCGTCTTCTCGTCCGAACGGTTCGAATATTATGGAAAATGATGACATTTACCAGTTAACGTAGTTGTAGTTTCTCTTCGTCAGTCTATCCAGCTCCAGAGCTGTATATATAAAAATGATATGTTGATTAGGTTGACTCGTGGAGTGTATAATTGTTTGGGCTGTGAACAGGTGATTGATTCTAACTCGTCGATGGTATTCTAAATTTGTTGGTGTATGTATGTATGTATGTAAAGTATTAAAATTTCCAGAAGGAAAAGGACATCATCAATCCCTTCCCCCTCCCTTTCCTGCCAATAATGCGGAACCTCTTACAAATATTATTTTGACACTCCGTCTCAAATAGTGTATTTATGATTATTATGTGATAAATTTAAAAATAATTATGTATCATTAAATTCATATCATATAGTGTCCGTTGTTTATATCAGCGATCCGTATTCATGGATTACAACCAACACATGTGTATAACGTATTAGTTCGTATAAAAAATAAAAAGACAAATTTTGACATATCTAACTATATTTAAGAACCACTAAATAATCCAATTCAATAAATTTTAAATAACTTAATATTTTCTCAAATATTTTGGTGTGTATATGAGTTGAATCAAGTCAAACTATTAAAATGTATATTTCTTTCTACATATGGTATAACGTCAAACATAAAATCTCCGACATTGAATCGTTAAATCATCTACTTATTTGATATTTTTACAAGTGAAATGAAGTTGATACTCCAAAATGGACATACCAAAGACAAAAGCAGGTATGCAGGAAACTCTGGATCTGGATAGAATAATTATCCAAAATTCAGTTGCAAGGCCCAATAAGCAAAGGGGAAATAGTAAAAGCATGAGTGATAATGGAGATGACGTGTCAGCAGGCCCATCCTTGATTAGTGCATGTTGGGCACTTGGATTATATATCACCAAAATATCGTAAAAAAAAGAAGCATAGAACAACTAGAAGCAGCCAGAGACGGGGGCACAGATGGAATCGCCCAAAAACGATGAAATGATAAGGAATCCCATTACTAAACTAGTGAACGAGGATCAAGTCAACGCCAAAATGTCGCCATCCCATGAAAGCCATGTCGCCGTAGATGACGGTGGTGGTGGTGGTGGTGGAAAACCCGGCGGCGCCGACGGCGACCGCCACCAGCCGCAGGCCCTCTCCAGCCTTCTAAACCAGGTACAAACATGGTTTCACAATCATCAAATCATATTGCAAATGACGATTTTTTTCTTGGTAAAAGTTGGTTATTGTTATTCGCTAACAAATGACGCAGAACACGCTAAAATAGATATTGGAACGAATTTACATTTTTACATTCTTGCTTAATGCTAGTTAGAGACATCCAAAGAAGACATCAACAGTTGTTCGGAATCGAAGGAAGAAGGTATAGTGGAGGGCCCATTATCTCCAGAAGTTGATGAGAGCAAGAATGAAGTTAGCAACGAGGAGATAATCAAAGAGCTGAAGGAGATAAAGAGGCAGAATACCATCACACAGTATCTTCTCACGGCCATGATTGTACTCACACTGGGCTGGCAACTCTCTGAAGTCTCTCTGATTTTCATGATCAAAGAGGGATTGACCCATCCGATGAAATCCGTTGGTGGGCTTTTCAAAGGATTTTTTAGGAAAGGCCGCGATGCAAGTGTTCAGGATGTCATGAGAACTGCATCGGAGATGCATGACCAGGCTTGGGGACAAAGTTCTATGCCGGGGCTCAAGATTCCGGAGCTTAAACGCCTGGGTTTGCCCGGTTTTGAATCGAGCGACGACGAGGAATAGGGAGGGAGGGGGAGATGAAGATGAATTACAGAATGGAATAGAAGATCTGAGAGGTGGGGTGAGGGTGGTTTTCTAGTTTGCATTGCATTGTCAATTGTATGATGTTTTCATGTAATTATGTTCCCTTTATCTGAAGAAAGAAACGTTTCAGAAATTGCCATAGATAGAGCTCATGAAATGGGACAGACCGAGAACAATGTGCAAATTGTTTGAACTTTTCAATGATGCAGTCATAAAACTGTCCTAAGATCACAACAGCAATCATAAAGCAGCAAAAACACTGTCCTAAGATCACAATAGCCATAATAAAGCAGCAAAAACACTGTCGTAAGATCACAACAGCCATAATAAAGCAGCAAAAACACGGGTACATAAAATTGACCAGAAAAGGGGAAACCTTGTTATTTAATTCAACAAGTCTTAAAACACCAACAAAAGAAATGTATGTGTTCAAGACGATTCAAAGAAACAGTAAACTCTGATATCTGTCTGATTTGATTAACAGATGCATACTCTTAAGCGTAGTTCAGCCGGAAGATGTCGTTGAACACATAAAAGCTTCCCTGAGGCGTTGGCATCAGATGGAACATCTGCAAGAAAACACAAGATTCATCATTATTGAACATCCGAAGGACAAGGAAGAAACTCAATAAATCATAGACATTTTCACATACATGATCAGCAAAGCCCAACTCGGGCTGCGGTTGCAATTTTATTTGGTCCCATTAAAGAACTAATTAGTACAGAATTTCTTGAAGTCAGAACTCAGAAGTAGACAAGCATTTTCCTATACTATAGACTGACTATTTCTCCGCGTATTTTGCATTTGTATCAATCAAATTCTTGATTCATAAGAGTGTGGCACCAATAGAAAATAAATTGATGGAAGTTCAAGCTGCTTCTACACACAGAGCAACACTACAAATAATCCTATAATTAATTAATGGGAAACCGAGAACAACAATAGCAGCTTGTTTGCTTTTATCTTAGAGATTCAAAGGGATATTTCAATTTTATTTGAGCGCACGAAGATCCAATTGTTCATAGGTGGAAATTTTAGCTGCATGTTCAATCGAAATGCCAACAGAAAACTGTTCTCAAAGTACTCAATTAGACAAATCACCATAGAAATTTTCTATTACAACCGTAATCCAGAATGTTATCTGCTACACATACATACAGCTGCACCGTACGCACGAGAATCATGAAGAACATGAAAATTTGATTTTCTCCAGCCATGTTTCGGATATTAGGTTTAAGTTTTGTCCAAATTTACACTATTTTATTAAGATGTTCATACATCTTTTAATCTCCCCGGATTTACTAGGGCATTAATCTCACAAATCACTTCCAATACAAAACGCTGGCAAATCACTACACACACATCCGCAGAAAATCCACAATTCAAAACATACTTCAACAACAACAACAAAAACGAACTTGCCTGGCTAAACTTGAGTGCGTGCTGCTCTCCAGCCAACTGAAGATTACCAGAAACAAAAACAAGCATTCCACCGGCAGGACCTGACGGCTGGCAATCGACGGTGGTGATCTGATGCTTGCACTGCTGAAACGGCAAACCAGTGAGCTTCGCAGAAATATTTTGCGCGCCTTGAAATTTCTCGCCCTCAAAACTCAGCATTGATGATTCCTGGTACAAGTTGGCAAGCCCCGCACGGTTGGTGTCGAAGGTCGAATAGTAGTGGTCGACGAAAGCCTTCGACACCGCGTCGGGATCCATCGCCGCCGTGTTTTTTTGTCTGTGTTTTGACCTTTGGCGGCGGATGTGTGGCGGCGGTCTATGAATATGGTGGGGGAAGGAACAAGGAGCGAAGAAGGGGGTTTTTAAATGGATTGTGGTGGAGGGCAAATTTGTCAGCGTAAAGTGGCGTCGTTTGGACGCTTAATCTTGTATTTTTTTATTTGAATGTTTTTCTTGCTTTATTTTGCTTTTGCTTTTTTTTTCTTTTTCTTTTTTAATTTTACAATCTTATTATTGCTTAAATAGTGTACAATTTTGAAGATCTCATTGGTGACATGAAATTGGATATGGCATTAATGGAAAATCTATTTGTTATAGGATTTTGAAAAGAAATATTAGGCGTGGCGAGAGGAATTGCTAGAAGATAGGTATCTTTCAATTTTCAAGTTTGTCAGTCCCCCAATTGAATTGTTTCGGAAAATATTTAAAAATTGGTTGTATTGTTCAATTTTCATAAATAAAACTGTTTATACCTATTTTGCAAATAATTCACCGGACTAAAATGTTTATTCTGGGGTAAGTTGAATTTTATAACTTTTATTTTTTGGAAAAGTCCTGAATTTTTTTTTTATAATATGAGTTTACATTTCACGCATTTAATCCAAGATTTTCGTTTCCACTTTGAAGAAGAACTGATAACCGAGTATCGGACATGATACAATCAGTTTACATTTTTATGGAGAAGAATGTTCAATGACTTGAGGGTTCCATACGGTATAGTTCCCACAAGACATCGTTGGTTCAAATTCTAAGTGTTTATGATTAGCATGACACAGATCACATGTTAAGAAGCTAGAAGTGACATCAAATTCTAAATGTTTGTAACTCAGGGTCACATGTTGTTAAGAACCTAGAAGTGACATCAAATTTTGAGTGTTTAAGTAATTTTTGGTGGGAAAATTTTGAGTGTTCAAGTGACATCAAAATTTTAAGTGTTTATAATTAGCATGACAAACACTTAAAGTTAAATTTTGAGTGTTTAATTGACATCAAAAATTTGAGTGCTTGTGATCTAACATAACATGCACTTAAATTTGAATTGGGTTGGTACAATAAGATAAATTACATCACTGTAACAACAAATGGGTTGGTACAAGAAGATAAATTACACCTCTCTAGCAACAAATGAGTTCTATGACTCTATCTAGTAACCATGAATTGGGTTGGTACAAGAAGATAAATTGCATCACTAATTGAGTTCTATTCAGTAACCATAAATGAAAGAGGCAAAAAGATCAGTAACAGAATCAAATTTTTTTGAGTAACCATAAATGAAAGAGGGAAAAAAGATCAAGAACAGTAAATCAAACATTTAACAAAAAAAAATCGTCGACAGCAGGGTTCGAACCTGCGCGGGCGAAGCCCAACAGATTTCAAGTCTGTCTCCTTAACCACTCGGACATATCGACTTTCTTGCTACCCTTACTTCTAAAATTAATAATTGTGTGCAGACAAGTATTATTTGGTTCATAATTTTGTTGTTTATAAACTTTCTAGCTGACTGGAAACTCATCAATCACTAGCTCGTACTAATGCAACGTCTGTCTTTCCCATGTTTCATCATACACTGTAGTCCTACTGCCATTGTTGCAGCAGATCCTCAAGTACTAAGAGAACCGACACTATGTAAAGATAGCAACTTTTTCATTCACTACAATCATTACACAAGATTTCACTGAACAAACAGACATCACAACTCGGCAGAATCAAAGTTCCAACTGAGTAAAATTGGCTACAAATAATGACCTGACCTACCTTTATTCAACTTCCAAAAAGGCAAATATACAACATCATGATACATTTCCTACATGCTACACTTGTTTTTACATTAATTGTGTAGACCTAATCTACCTGCTATCATACAAATCAAAGTTGAGTAAGGGACTCTTTTCACTGCTTTCTTTCTTTAAAGAAAGGGGGTCTCTCACTGCGTGGAATGAAGCTCGGCCCGTTGCTGCATGCGAGTCCCGATTTCACAATGAAATCTCCACAAAGAATCTTGACCTTTATATATACATTGTCTTTCAACCAAAAATAGGAAAAGATGAAAGATTATCCTGCGTGAGTTCCAAAGGATGCAGGTTTTTCAGTACGTGAGTAAAGAAACATGTGAATGTTGTTTCTTTTGTGAAAATTGGGATACTCACAATTGGGAAAATATGCACAACCAATTGCGAAGGACCTCCTTGCTTGGGTCGTCCTCATGGGCACCAACTAGAAAAATTGTTTCTAGTGATTCTCATCTGGCACCGTTTGGAAAAAGCGTGAAACTTCCCGATATAGTTGTTCGGCTGCAAATGGTTTCGAGACATAACCGTCCATTCCACTCCTGGAGCATTCTTCGTGCGTTGCTTGGATGACATCGGCAGTCATGGCTAAAACGGGCACGTGCCAGTTTGAGACGTTTCCATAATCTTCTATAGAGATTTCTCCACTTTGGATACTGTTATTGATGCCAGATTCAATGTCCCTAATTCTCCTGGTAGCTTCAAACCTGCACAATTTTATCAAGTTATCGATTGCTAAAACACTCGGTAGTAGCAAGAAATGAACCAACCAAAGGTCTATAGGTCTAGTGGGATGAGACTGCAACATCCGTTAGGCAACTGGGTAAGGAGGGTGGCCCTATGTACAGTCTGCTCAGCTCCAAAACCCGGAAAGAACGGGGTGGAAAACCGAAAAAAGATATGGAAATGCAATAATGTAATTTAGAAGCCGCAAAATACTTACCCATCCATTTCAGGCATCTGAATATCCATAAAACAAGCATCGAAAAGATGAGGCGGAGTGAGCAACGAGATTGCATCTCTCCCACTTTCTGCATGGACCACATCAGCTCCATACTTTTTCAAAGCACCAGCAGCAACCCTCAGGTTGACCGGATTATCATCCACAACTAAAATCTTTTTCCCGTCAAGTAGACTACTGAGCGATAATGCATGTGCAACTCCATTCCTATAGTTTCCTCGACTCCCCCCGCCCATGACTCGTTGTAGAAAAGCTGCAAGCTTACTTGCTCTCAAAGGTTTCGTTACAACAAATGGTGCAGCTACACGAGAATCAGAACCCCTCGATCTTGTAGAATTGGACAAAAGCAATGCTTTAGGAACAACCCCACAACCATTTCTTAAATTATTAGAAAATATAATAAACTCATCTAAATCCTTATCATATATTTCTTCCTCAACAAAAACCATGTCTACAGACATATTTCTTGGATTAACATCTGGAACAACTTCAAGATGGATTCCCAACCGTTCGATGTGATACCTAGACACCTTAGCACGAATGGGGTTGGGGTCCACGAGAAGAGCTCTCATCCCCAGGAACTCAGAAGAAATAGTGTTGGATTGGTTACTGTTGTTAATGTCATTGACTTGCTGACCAATCGGGTTCGATAAAACAGCTGTGAAAGTAAAAGTGGATCCAATCTGCGGCAAACTTGCTAACCCGATCTCGCCTTTCATGAGATTAACCAAACACTTGCTAATGCTTAGACCAATACCCGTGCCACCGTGGGTGCGGGTTATGGAGGGGCCCACTTGCATGAAAGGGTTAAAAACACGGGATTGGGCATCTAGTGGGATTCCTGAACCTGTATCCTCAACTGAGACCATTATATTTACTTGATCCGACATTGATGAAGAAGGGGTGGATGATGATTCTTGATCGAGACATTTAAACCCTGACCAGCTTTGCCTTCGGTCCACTACAGGAAATCCACTCAAAGTGTTGTTGAGGTCTTCCTCTTCATCTGTTTCCATAACTTCTTCAACCAGATGGACGGTCACAAATATGTGCCCTTTATCAGTGAACTGAAGATAAATGTGATGTTAGTTAACTTCAGAGTACAAAACAAGAACAGCAAAACATTACCTTTTTTTTTTTTAATAATACTATGAATAATTACGGAAACGTCCCCTGTAATTTATATACAATTACACTAACTTGCGCACTTGCTTTCAAAATCATTACATAGTGAAGTAATATTATAATTAGTATTTCATCAAAGGTAAAATCATAAATGAAGCTTACTTTGATTGAGTTGCCCACAAGATTAGTAACAATCTGCCTAAATCTTTCAGGATCGCCAACCAGTGTTGGAGGGACTTTACCAGAGACGTAAATTGCTAACTGCACATGCAAAACACCAAAACGAAAAAGGATTAGAAATAACGGGATTCAAGTAAAAAGGAGAAAAAGTGGAAAAACTTATCAGTTACCTCAACTTTTTTATCTTGTGATATTCCGGAAAATAATGACAGAACGTCATCAAGAATCGCCCTCAAATCAAAGCTAACTGATTCGAGCTCAAGTTTACCCGAATCGATTTTTGCTTGGTCTAAAACCTCATTTATGAGCGAAACTAAAGCTTTACCACTTTCCCATGCCGTTCCCACATAATCTTTTTGAGTTTCATCTAGATCCGTATCCATAAGCATTTGCAGCATTCCTGATAAGAATAAACAACAGATTACTTGGGACATCAACTAGGCATTTTATTATTTAATGCTGAACAAAGATTTCATATTTATCTACTAACCAAGAACACCATTCATTGGGGTTCTGATTTCATGGGAAACCGTAGCAAGAAACTGCACGACAAAGAATATCAAATTAAAGGGCTTTAAACTAACAAGTTAGTGTCTCTCTATAATGTAAAATAAAGACCTGTGACTTAGCAACATCAGCAGCCTCTGCACGTCTCTTAAGCTCCATCATTTGTTCAAAATCATCCTCAACTTTTGCTATTCGATTCTCTGCTGCACGAATTATATGACCCACGAGGATCGATATTATAAGAATCCCACCAGATGTGCCTATTGCAACCCATGGCCATGGTGGCTTGTGCTTAAATCTGCATGAACATAACACCCTTTTAAACACACTTCCAATGTGGTATAATATATATTACATTTCCAAATGATCACCTGCAATGCATCTCATGCTTTCTAAAAGGGTCTCCAAAGTTAAGACCACTGACATGATCCAGGCCATCAGACGAGGTGTTGGAACCGTACATGCTGATTGGCTGGGAGACATTGGTGATATCTTTCACATTGACTAGGATAGTTTGTTTGCTGGCAAGCTGTTCAAGCAGTTTCTCCACAAGGGATTCAATATCAAATATTCCACCAAGATACCTAGAAAAGAAAGTGGAAAATTATAAAACTGGTTCCTTTATTCCACCCCCATCTCATTCACTAATAGAAATTCAATACATACCCAGCAGTAGCTTGAATCCTTTCAGCAGGTGTTGCATTAGAAGAGAGATCTCTTTTGTAGACAGCAAATGTCAGTATAACGCCTAAACGGTTCGTTTTGAGTAGCCTGAAAGGTGCAGTGAGGACCCCTTTTCCTGATTCTCTCGCACGTAGTACATTATCACGATCCTCCTGTTATCACAAGCAATTTGAGTGAAAAAATGAACCTTTCTTCCTTAGAACACGCACACACAAGCGGAATTACCAAATAGAGAACAAACTCTCTACCTTTCCCGAGAGCACATCAACAGAAATTACGTGCGCGACAGTATCTTGAGCAAATATAACAGGGGCATATTCCTCATGGACAGGAGACGGCTCGAGACCGGCTGGATCATACTCGTCTTCATGAACCGGGGTTTGTTCATCCATTCTCTTAATAGTCCATCCCTGCTCGATTTCAAATTGCTCTCTTTCAGAATGGAGCACTCTCACTGCATATGCTACTCCACTCGTAAGTGGCCTCTCAAAAGATGTTTTTTCCGTATAGCGCGCAAAAGTTCTCTGCAAATTTTCAAGCCAAACAAGTATGTTCACATGTACAAGATTAAGCAGGTCTTCGCAATAATTCTGCTTTCGAAGATCAAGCAGAAGTCAAAAGTTGCAACAAGTTAGGAATTCTAGCTTATTTTACACAAAAGCAGCCAAAAACGACACACTCGATTTCTACGTTCTTTAAGTTAAAAGCACAAAAAGCTATACCTGATCGATAGCAGAAGGGTTCTTGCCATGGTGAAAGATGGAAATCATAACAGACATTGCCTGAATATGGTTCATACTAACATTAAACTGATCTTGCAACATCCTAGCCCTTTCATCACACATACTAGCAAGTGTTTCTTTCCTCTTCTCATGAGCATATGAACTCAAATACCAAAAGGCTGATATAGAAGCTACAAATCCGAGTGCTAGACATGCTATCCAAAGCCGTCTCCACCAATTCTTCCTCACTTTCCTTGACCCAATATACTGAGAATAATGATGTTGGATCTTACAACCACACTCACAAATCTGATCCCACAATTTCATCCATATTTGCCCTCCATCACCAAGAAAACCAGTCTTGGTAGTCATGATTGCCCCATTACTTAGCCAATTCAGAGAGATCAGAGACAGAAACCAGCAACAGAGCAGCAAAAGAAGATGGCCCACCTTCAACCCAAACCCAATTACATGAAGCAAACTCATCTAAATCAAGAAAATAACACAAAAAAAAAAAAATACTTGTCGAACAGTACCAGATTCAGCTACCCTCCTCAGCTTTTGTCCTATATCTCAACCCATCAAGCAAGCCCATATGAAAAAAACAAGCTCAAACAAACATCAGTGCTTGATGCCATCTTATCCACATAAATTGCTTCAACAACTTTAAGCTCAAACAATTGAGGAAGATAAGAAAATTCTCAAACACCCCATCAGAGAGAAGAATCAAGGAATCCACCAAGATACCTACTTTTTTCTTGTATTTTCCCACACACAAAACAGAATTTTGATTTTCCTATCCGGTTAGCTACCAACCAAAAACACTCAACCAAAGAAACTGCTCCAAAACCAACCAAGTAAAGATTCTCTCAACTAAAGAAGCATATCTAGAGCCAAAAACATGAAAAACCACCCCTTGAGAACAGCAAAAAGATCTTTCCTTTGAGATGGGCACTTCAAATTCTCGGAACAAGAAAACTAATCAGACAAGCGGGATTATGGGTTTTAGAGTTTGACTCTCAAATGAGCCAACAGATTGGAGTTCTACACATCAACTGAGGTAATAATATGTTTGAAAGATTAATGATTGCAGCAGTAAATAATGTTCCCACTATGAGCAAAAATAAAAGAGGGTGAGAGAAAAGCATCGAAGGCCTCCAACCAAAATAAAAAGGAAAAAACTTTGATTAATATGGACACTTTGCAACAAGAATCTGTATAAAGCAAGATGAGGGGAATATGGTGGTAGAAATGTCTGCTAGCAGAGGACCATTATCTCTATCCCATTTCATCCATCCATCTCCATCCAACCCAGAAATTTAATTTAAATCAATTTCCCAACCAAAGATTAAAAAAGAAAAGATTAGAACATTAATTATTGCAGGAATAAACTAGTAAAAAAGAGTGGGAAACAATTGTTTATTAAAGAGGGCAGAAAAGGTATACTTCCACTCACCACGAAAACAATTTTTTTAAAGAAAAAAGAAAAATATCACTGCTTTTGCCAACTTTCCTGGTTCACATCCACTGGACAAGTCCTACACGCCAAGAAGTTAACTCTATTGTTCTTTTTTGTATGCATCTGCAGTTGAAAGTCATAACCACCCTTGCAATTCAATCATACAATAGATCATGCAACCCTCACTACTATTTCCTATTTGTACTTGCATATCCCCTATTTCACTCAACTTCACAATTTATAAATAAATTTTTGGCTTCATGTTTTTTTCCTTTTTCTATATTACCGCAACCTTCGATCCTAATCGAACCATTAAGATGGAAAGTTCCCCAATTATGGAAAACTCGAACCATTAAGATGGAAAGTTGTCTTCACTTATGGGAGTTGTGTGCTAGAGATTCAAACATAAAATTTATAATTAAATTAGTACAGTAACAATTGATAAAAAATTTGGATTCATATTTTTTCCTTTCTCGATATATCAAGACGGTTTGAGTCTTATCAAACAATTGTATACTATGAAATTTATAATTAAACGAGTATAGTATTAATTCCGAACATCAAGATTAAAAGAAATTAGGATTGATAAGCAAGTTGGAGGGTGAAAGAATATGAAGAAGAATCATGAAAAAAAAGCAAGAAATGGGAAAATAGATGGGGAGTGAGGAGAGGAGAGGAGAGGACCCATGATGTACCCTCAAGGTGTTATTATGTTTTGCTTTTGCTCCCTTTAGATGGAATCTAAAGTGCTGTTTAGCAAGAGGCTTACAGCACTTTGTTTCTAGATAGAATAAAGTCCGCACAGTTTAATTTTCTTGATTCCTTCCTAATTTTACATGTTAATGATCGTGACATTTGGTAATTATTGGATTTTAAAACTATGGGCTTCTTTCCTCACCCTTTATAGTCTACAAAACCGGCATAATTAAGAATTTCTTTTACAGGCTAGGTTTTAGTTAGGTCGGTTCTTTTTATGTTTGTATTTTCAATCTCAAATATGCATGCAAACACGGGCTCTATTAATTTTCCGTATGTTAGTTAATAGATAATTGATCATTCTCAGCTCATGAATTAAGTTTTGAAGTTAGACCGAATATCTACTTTTACATAATATTAAAGTAAGTCGCATATTGCAATTGAATTAAAAAATGGATTGAGTTGAATTTTATAACACATGTTCTTGGGAAAAAAAATCATATGCTGGTTTTAATTCACCAATTAATTGTTAAGGTGGTTAAGAACTTAAGTCGAATATCGTATTTTACACATTTAAACTCGAGTTTGGTTCGACTTGACAGTATGAATTATTATAAAAGTGATGATAAAAAAAAATTAAAATGTTGTATTGTAGGGTTTAGGCAAGTAAAAATTTTGACTTTTGATGGTGCAGAGCAAGGCTGTAACCAACAAACCTAGTCTATGATTGGATAGGCTTGTCTTCCTCATCAACCCCATCTACATGTTGTCTATTAATTAATTAATTTTAAATTATTATACAAGTGAGAAGATGTAACAAGGAACGAAAAAGCAGCAAAAATTCACAAGAAAAACGACACCAAGAACCCATGTAAGAAAGTTGACATCCAGAGGGCATTTCCGTCATTTCACCTCCACTTTCTTAATAATCCCAATAATTACGTAAACCAAAAAAAGAACCAGTGGCATCCCCGTAATTATCCGGCAAAACAAGGGGCGTTTCGAACAACCGAAATGCCTTGTCATGAAGTGATTAGGCCATCACCCACTTATTATTATTTTCATTATTATTATTTTGTATTTTGGGCTATGAAAGCGACGGCCCACGTCAGCCCACCAGTTCATTGGGTGGGCCCATGACGTTGACAGGCTCACATAATAGCCCATAACTGGCTTTTGTTTATATTTTTGAAATATTTATTAATGTTTGTGGGTACGTGTTGAAGTATAGAGAAAGAGAAAGTTTTGGGAGCATCTGGGTGACACGTGGCCGAATGGGGTCGTACTGCTACCTCTGAAAGTGTCTTTAGTGCTCATCGCTTATCTACTTCTATTTCCATGACTGCTTGCTTCTTCATACCTCTTTAGGGGCGCGGCGCCACCTAATATTATCAAGTGTAAATGATATTGAATTTTGAATTTACCCATATATATATAATTATAACCTTTGTAAGAATAGGATAATAGTATATAAAATATAAAAAGAGATAAGATAAAGTAATCTGGATAATTCTTTCAAATTATTTTAATTTTTCTTTCGAGATTTGATGTCTTGCCCGGATAGAAATTGACTGTGTATGCTAAATTATTATCCATATGTAGTTATTCATTTTATTCGTGTTTTGATCAATAGATGTGGTGGATTAAATTATATTTTCCTATCACATAATTTTGAAGTTATTAATTAACTTAATTATTGCCCGATAATGCAATTTACATGAAATATTATTCAATCGTTGTTTAAAGAAGCTCAAATGGCATTAATTACTGGTTTTAGATAAAAATGAATTCAACCAAACAATTAATGTAAACTAGTGAGCGGGATGATTAAAATGTTTTAAATTCATTAAAGTAGATAAATTTTAAATTTGAATTTTGGCCTATTTAATCATTGCGATGCATATTAATTAGCCTTTATATTATTTGCGATATGCTAGAACCGAAGATGATCCATGGTGGAATTTGAAGTCCCCCGTGGCAAGTCTTTATTGGTGATAGAATATTAACTTTGATGGCCCAAAAATACACTCATATCTGCATCGTCCACTGGCATAATCTTGGAAGATTCCCATCATGGCCAGGGCATCATTCTACTAGCATGTACGGGACTTTAAGGCTCGCGGCACGTACTCAGCTTCAATTCTTACTGAACCACCTGGGAGGCTACTTCCCTTGAAAGATCACCCTCGCGTGACTCAACCCTCGAGCTTCTAGCGCTCGACGGTTCTTCGGTTCTACCCCTTTCGCAAGGGACCCATCTTCGAGCGTCACCATGCTCGCGGGCTTTACGAGCGTCTCGTCACTCGGAAGAACAACCCACCCCTTAACCGCCGCTGACACAACAGTCTGGCGTAACCGCCTAAAAGGTGATGGTGACGCGATACAGTCACTCTCAGGCCCTCACATTTTGACATGTATCTAGGGCAGCACTATTTCAGGACCACTCGGTTAATATTACCCATTTACCCTCATCCTCAAACTATAAATAAAGGAATGTCACTACACTTTCCTCGAGCAATCTTCATCTTCTACACACCATTTTCTCATTCACAAGAAACTACACTGAACTGGAAAACCCTCATTGCTGCACATTCAAGCTTCTTACAGTTTCACCTTCCTTCTTGGTGTTACCCTAGCTGGTAGAATCCACGCTATACGGGAACCCAGTTCCTGAGGCCCGAACACCTATGATGGTCTTCCCTTTTTCTTCACACAAATAGAAATTGAGTGGTGTTGATTCCCTTCTTACCATTTCCGACACCATCAAACGTGGCAGCAAAGAATTTTTTTTTCTATCATACACCCGAAAAATTATTAAAATTTATAAAGACTCGAATTCAAAGTTATTGTCTTTAGAAAGAATTATTGTCGGCATTAATTAAATTCAAAGTTATTATTTTTAGAGAGAAGTTTTTTTTTCTATTAAAATTTAGAGAGACTCGAATTCAAAGTTATTATCTTTTAAAGAGAATTATTTGTCAACAGTAATTAAATTCAAAGTTATTGTTTTCAGAGTGAATTATTTGTCAACAATAATTGATCCAAGTAGTTAAGGGTGAAAAAAATTTGGGAATACATTTTTTTTATACACACTCTCTAAACCTATAAGCTTCTCTTAAAAAATGAATCAATTAATCACTTAAACCAATTTTTGTTAACAGAAATACATTATTAAAGTGATAAAATTAAACAAATAAAGAACAAAAGAAAACAATGTAAGAGAATAAAATAGAAAAATAAATTAAAGAGAGAAGGAAAATCAAAAGATTAAAGTAGTTATTATTTGTTCCTATTACGTGACATAGTATAATAACTAGTAATTTTGTACCTTAAATAGTTAAATGCATGCAAAAAAGAAAATATATTACTATTTAAATATATTAAATTAATTTATTCATTTTACTACAAATTTAATAATTATATATTAATAGAAAATAGTTAAAATATAAATTAAAAAATATGAAAAAATAGAAAAAAGGGGAAAAAAAGCCTGAGGTGAGGAAAAGTTAAGTTGATATTTAAATAAAAGGTATAAATGTTAATAATAAAAACAATAATAAAGAAATTGATCTCAAAATCCCTCCTGAAAAATCTAAAAATTTGACGGAGGCCCCGGATATTTAAGGCGCGAGCGGCTTACAGGGGATGGTCAATGGAGCATTAATACTGAATTACTAATCTAACCCTCTTCTTGTTCGATTCATTAATTGCCCAACAGTTGGTGCAAAGTGCAAGCACATTATATTATTTATTATTTTCTACGAAACTCATTTATAGTCTCCATTTAAACCTATAACCTTCCTCATTTATTCTTTTTTCCTTTCTTTTACAAGGATAAGGGAGTGTTGTTACAGGTTTTATTGTTACAGGTTTTATATTGTTAGGGTATTCCAAATTACTGTTTTTTATTAAACCGTAAGTATTTTGTTGGAATTTAAAAGTTCTTATCATATTTGGAGATGAGATTTCAAAAAATTATCTAATTATCATTTTAGGCCGATAATTTTACTTAATCGATCTGATATAATAAAATAATTCTCAGTATAAGAGTATGAATAAGAGTTGAAGTCATTGGACATCAGGTTATTAGATCAAAAAACTTATGTTCATTTTTTTTTTTTTTGGTACAACTTATGTTCATTGACAAGCCAAACATTGGCTTTGAGCTTTTTCTCGAAGAGAATAGGCCTAATAAATATGGTTGTTTAATTTAGTTTCCATGTCCCTCCAAATAAATCACAAAAACCCTACGCCATCTCACGGACACCTTTAGCAAAAAGAGGTGGAAAAAAGATAATCAAAGATTAAGACATTCAACCTGACACTTTCAAACATGACTAGCATCATCTTATATGAACACCAATACTTTATAATAAATATCCAAATTCATCAAAGTACGTCTCCCAACTAATTTATTTATTTCATTCAAAATTTACGTCTCTTCTTTTACACAATAAACAATAATATATAACCCTCCATCGCCGGCAACATTCTCACAATTTTCTTACGGCCGTCCGATGATCACGGACGTGGCACGATTTATTCGGAAAACAAAGAAAATGTGAGCATTAGGTCATTAAAAAAATAGATCAATTAATTAAGCTTAATGACTTTAATTAATTTAATAAGTTCTAATGTAGTTGGAATTATGGAACATTTGGATGGTGGGGTTTGCTTAAACTTGTATGATAGCGATTCTACCACGTTGTTGAAGGTGGGAACTTGCCAACCTTATTCTTTTTCCTTTTTTCGGTTCAAATACTTTTTTCACAAATAATAATAATTATTATTATTACTATCTAAAATGTCCTCTAAACACTATGCAAACACTCCCATAAAGAAGGCGGGCTGTCTATGTTTGACAGCATAAGAAATGAAAAAATGTGGTGTATGAATTCGACAAACACACTATTGTCAAATATTGTGTTTTACTAGCATTATTTATTTATTGTTTGTTTGTTTATTTGTTTTTCCATTATTCTTACTAGATCGATTTTTTTTTTCTTGCAGAGAGCTAGTATAGGGTGACTTTTCTAACCTGATTGTTTTATTTGGAAGACTGGAATTTAAAATTTGAAATTTACTTACAGATTTAATATCTAGTCCCATTAATCGAGAGTTATTTTGGTACTGATAATATATGTATATTGCATATAGTTTATGAATGATATAATAACAGAAGTGTTAGTACCACAGATCCATATTGGAACACATTTTTTCTTCTTGATAAGATTTAAAAACTTAGGTTCAATTATTAAATTAAAGAACAAGAAAAGGAGCAACAATTATGCATGTGTATGTAAAATGAATTACTTAAACTCAACTTTATTAAAGTTAGATTAAATTAGGTTATTTAGTTAAGACTTGTATATGATGCAACATGAATAGACAATGTAATATTTTTTTAAAATATTTAACGAGAGAAGCATCGGTTACAGTTGATGGTGTAGAAAACGGAAATGGCAAGATCAACACCGGTGCATTCTCTATTTGGATTTGTGTGAAGGGAAGACCATCACAGGCTAATGGAGCCTCAGGAACTGGGTTCCCACAAGAGCATGGATTCTACCA
>JBBMKE010000009.1:25861-39740 GCA_037834125.1 Lippia alba
AACTTACCTCAAAACATGAATAATCACATGCGATTTTGCGCGCTCGAAAGCTTTTCCAATTTAAGCTGCCAAGAGGACAATTCGAAGCAACCGGTGATTCAAACGGTGTTCGAGGTCATATATCTCGATACAATCATCTCAATGCAGTAATGACAACAATCTTCCATGAATTCGATGAGATAATATTTCACATACAGACAAAATGAATTACATACCTAAAGTGAGGTGTAGACGAGAAAACAGCTGACGATCCGTGAACCAGTGGCGTCGAACCGTATGGAGAAGGCAATGGAAACCGTATACTCGCCATTGGAGCTGCACCAGTGTACCAGTCACAGGGAAACTGCGTGCTTCTCTTTTTGGTGTTTGTCTCTAATGGAAAAAAGATTTGTTCTGTTTTAGAGCAACCTACATTTTTTTTTCCCGAGTAGCTCCTCTACCATACTTTTGAAATTAGATATATATAGGCTCATACTTTTCGAAAAGTTACAATTTTGGTTCCATCAGTCCAATAATTGACAAAAATATATATTTTTAGTTAAGTGTAATTTGAAAAAAAAAGATATTATTTATTAGATTATTTTTTGCGAGAGTGTGCTTATTAATACCTCATTTTAGTATCATGAATCAATTTTGAAGCATTAATCTGAATTACTCTCATTAAGGTAATATAGTGCTGAAATGAAGTATTAATAAGAAAACTTCATCCTTAATTAGTAAATTCTGGTGGGGAGAAAAAGGCAAGAGAAAAATCCATTGGTGTGCTTGGAATAAACTCTGTAGTCGGAAAGCAGTTGGGGGACTCGGTTTTCGTATTTTGTCTCTTTAACCTTGCTATGTTGGCGAAACAATTATGGAGGATCATTCGCAATCCGGATAGTCTTATTGGTAAACTTCTTAAGGCTAGATACTACCCTCAGACGGATATTTGGTCTGCCCTCCTTGGCCGTTCGCCTTCTTACACTTGGTGGAGCCTTCGACAGTCGTGGTTCTTAATTGTTGCGGGTTCTAGACATCGAATCAGTGACGGTACTTCTACTCACATTTGGAGGGATAATTGGATTCCAAGAGCTTTTGACTTCAAACCGAAATTCCGTACGGGGGCCCCCTCTTCAACCGGAATGGGTGTCGGAACTTCTCAAACCGGGTCTCAGGCAATGGAATGAGGAACTTATTACTAATGTGTTCTTGGAAAATGATGCTCGTACGACATTAGGCATACCTCTAGGCACCACGCCTAGGCCTGATACTATAGTTTCGCATTTTAATAAGAGCGGAATTTTCTCTGTGAGGAGTGCTTATCACTTAGCTTGGGAGTTTGAGAGGCGCGAACTCGCTTCACCTGACTCCTCTCAGAATTCGGAGGTTTGGCACCAGATTTGGAGACTGCGAGTACAATCGAAGGTTCAACACTTCCTATGGAGATGTTGTAGTAAAAATATCATCCCAACAGTTGATAATTTGCGGCATCGTCATATAATTATTGATTCGGGGTGCATTCATTGTAATTCAGAGACAGAAGATTTGGGTCACGCATTACTCTCGATTCGACAGAACCTTTAAGTCATTGACTAATGTGAGATACAATCCTCCTATGCACTATCTCTCAACCAAGATCTAGGGTAAGGAAATAATCAGAACCCTAATAATCTGCTCTTAATGCTAAGTACATTTTATATCCATATGATCTCAATCCAAGAAACTCTTTTCTTGATATCTCGATCTACTACCTTGGCCAAGGACTTCAGATGGCATATGAATGACTTACACAATAAGAGATCACCTTGCTAATGCAAGTGTAGGTCCTTTCTTGATTCTCATGCACTTTCATGAATCACTTGTGCAGCCCCAGCATAAGCCTTGAATCAGTTGTCTAATGGCGACATCCTTTAAAGCTTATACCTAAGACTGCAGAGTTAACTCATAAAGTGAGATGGAACCTCAAGTTAAAGGATCATTTAATCACATCAATGACTCGTGAGATATTTCCTAATCTGGAAGTTCCATATCCTGAAATAGAAACTTCTTTTCTCATTTAGGAATCTTCTCACATAGGGCACCTCAGTGAGCTTACTTATAGAAATAAGCACCCTCATGTATCACGCACGTATCAACTATACACTTTTCACCTCCATGAAATAAGGTGGTCCTTCTTAAGGGCGTGATTCTACGAGCAAGCCTTAAAGGAGCCGAGTTGACACTCCCGCTGTCTGTAGGACTCATCGGCTTGGAGTGATTTACTAATTATGACTTATGTGATATAGGGCTCGTTCTATGAACCATTTCGCCTAAATGGTAGAGTGCTAAAGTCATCAGGATTAGGGGACTTCTTATACATGCACAATTAAGGTAAATCGCAAACCCAAACAAGAGCATATAAAGAAGTATTGCCTTAATTCGTTATTTTATTCAAAGATTGTATGTGATTACAATAAGGAAAAGAACAAAACGGATATACAATAGGCTTTCTAGAGCACTATTCCCAACTCCTGGTGACGAGGATCAAGTTCTCATACATTAGGTGAGCCGAGGAAGAGTTTCTTCTAGGAGGAGAGGAAGGGAAGAGGACTGGATCTCATTCGTGAGCCCTAATCCTTCGAGCGTTAACCCATACTGCTTCCTAGTTCACAGTGGGGTCTCTCAAGATCACGACACGTGTACAACGAAGATTATGAACATATTTTGGGCTCATCAAAATGAAATATATGGAAAAAAAAGAGACGAATAGTGAAAAGGGGAGGACTCAAAACTAAAAAATAATATTAAAAATATAAATTGTATATAATATTTTAGAAAAAATATATATATAATTATGGTCTCAACTTGATTGAATTAAATCAGCTTAACATGGGCACAACGGAAATTATTTCTTTATTTATGTAATTGATAAAAAATTGAAAATAAGAAACCAAATTATATGATAAACCATTTTGATGTTGGTGTTAATTTTTTTTAAATGATATTTTTATTTTATTTTATTAAACGTGGAATATGGTAGAGATTTTTTTTAGAGATTTTTCTTTTTTCTGTCTTTTAGCTTTTGTATTGTTTTCTTTTCTACTCATAGAACAACTATATTATCTTTTAAATTTTTTTATCTCTTAATTCTCTTTTTCTCATGCAATTCTCTAAAATTTGTTATACTAATATAAAAAATAATTTTAATATATTTACATAATAATATTATTTTGTCGGACATGCATCGAACATGCATAATTACTAATTCATTTTTGTAACTTCACTCATATTTTTGTAACTTCTCTTCTTTCTCACCTGATTTTAATTATTCTTCTCATATTATTTAATTTTTTTAATTAAATGACATTCTTTTATTTTATTTATTTCTTATATTTTAATAATCATACTCTGAAAAAAATATATAAATTATATATTAATATAAAAATTAATTTTAATATATTAAATAATTTAAAAGTTTAACCGCACACATGTAACCACTAGTAAATACTATAAATTAAATTTGGCTTAAACGTGTCATCCTCAAATTTTCTATCAAAACCACCTAAAATTGTATCTTTTCTCCACCATTAAATTGACGACCCCTACCGTCGGTTTCTCATCACCGTATCCGAAAATAGATGTGCGATCGCGTGCTTAATTAGAGTCGTCCGACCATACACCACGCTTTTCAATATATTTTGAAACTCGCGTTTGTTATTGAACTTTGTAGCTTGACTTCATCAAAGTCCACTTATATATCTAAATTATTAATTTGAAAAATGTGCAAACATAATTTACTTACAACTTGGCCACCAACATAATAATTTTTTCCCCCCAGTTACACCAAGTAATTGTGAAATAACTGAAAGATTCACAAATTAGTGTACAAAGTTTAGTATAAATCGAAATTTATACTATCATCAATATAAATGTAAACTAAATTAAATATATATTATTTTGTTTTTGGTAGGTAATAAAGTAGATATGATTTTAATATATATTTTTTAACATGAATATTCGAATTATATGAAACGGTTATTTTGAAAATTTTAAAAAATATATATAAGCAATTAGGTTATTCTAAGCATCTCTACAACTAGGAAATTGTCATTTCCACTCAAAAAATGTCAAAACTAAACAGCCGTTTTGATCTTTGATCCTCGAGTTTGCTTTCTTTCCTCCGAAGCCTAAGTGAATTTCATCTTCATACCCGAAATGAGGTAGTTCCATCTATCTTATCTGAATCGCGGTAACGAAGTATAAGAAATCTCGGGATATTTATAATTTTACCTCTCAAATTAAATTTTTTACCTCTTTTATATTTTTAATATTTTAATTTTCGTCCCCTTTTATATCAAATGTTGGCTCCGTTCATAGATATTCGGACATTGCGATATAAATACGACGTAACACGAATACGACAATATGAATATTCAAACACTTCGATTCAAATACAACATAATACGAATACGACAACGTAGATATCTGGACATTGCGATATCGATACGACATAATACGATAACATGGATACTCGGCCATTATAATACGGATATAACAACATAAAATTTTTTTAAATTTTTTATGCGAGAAGAATATAATATAGTGTTTTATACAACAGATAATAATTATTTTGGAAAAATGAAGGGCGATAATTTTTATTATTATTATTATTTTTACACACGCACATCCAAACTGAGATTGAAATTCGAACTCGAGACCTCGCCGTTAGGAATGAATCTATTTACCGCTTGGACCGATTCCCGTTGGCTAAATGAAGGGCAATAATTATTACTCTACTCCAGGTAATCCCTCTCGACTCCATGGACACTCCCGTGTACCCTCGCACACGCTATAATTGGATCCCACTTGAAAATATTAAAAAAATAACAGTAGGCATTAGAGCTACTATTATTTTACTGAGGTCGACACTTAATTGTTTTCTCACTCACTTTCTTCATTTAGTAAAACCAACGCTCTGTACTTTCCCTTTCTCTCTCTCTTCTTTTAACTGGGTAAGCTTCCATACTCGCTTTCCTTTTCTTTACCATTATTGTTTCTTCTTTTCCTTTTCCCTTTTTCTCAATCATTAACTCACTCTCTGATGTTAATCACTGTTGCTGATTGGATTTTGGAGCAATCTGGGGAAGGGATGAGTTGCTGATGTTTGTGTTTTACTTTTGCTGTTTTGGGATAATTTCTTTTGCAGACGGATTTTCAGTAACGGATTTTTGCTGAAAGTTTGAAACTTGGGGGGTTTATTTGCTTTTCTTGATAGCTTTGGGAATTGGGGTGGGAAAGCTGCTTCTTTGGTTTTCTGCATTTTTTCTAATTTTTAGATTTTGGGTCCAAAAATAAAAAATAAAAAATCAGTCTTTGTAATGGGTTGTAGTTTTCCCCTCGGAAAAGGAAAGCACATTTTCTGTGTGCAGAAGGAAAAGTTGATTTTTCCTTGTGCTTGGGGTTGTTGATTCCAATAAAAAAACCCTAGATGGGGGACCATAACTGCCCCCATCAGCCTCTTGTTGTTTTTTTTCAATTTTCTTTTCAAGAGATGATGAGTTAAAACTTTGATGGGTTTTCTTTTTATGAGATTTTCTTTACTGTAGCAAATTAAAGAGGGTTTTTTTTTTTTTTTTTTTTTTTGCATCAGATCATGTTCTGAGTGTGCTGTTATGGGTTTACAGTTTAAGGAAACTTGGTTCTTTTGCTAATAAAGATTAAGATCTGTGTTAGCAGTGATTTGAGGGAAATCAGTGTTTGCGGTGTTTTTTACTTTTTTATGTTGTCTGTGGGAAAGGATGGGGATGGAGTGGGGGGTGGGGTAGATGGGGAAAGGCATTGAAAGAGACATTTAGACGTTTCTGACTTTCTTTTTCCCATACATTCAAGGATTTCACCGTATTAATGTACTCTTTTTGTTGAGTGGGTCTTACCAATCTCTCTCTAGTATATTAGGCTTTCGTTGTGTTATGGGGAAGAAATGAGCTGGTAAAAAGAAAAAGATAATCAAGAAGCTTGAAACGGGGTAAAAGAGAGTCCTCAGCTTTTCATACAGTTGAATTCAGCTGCTACTTTTATGGTGATAAGTTAAAACGAAGTATAATTTCATCTTAGTTCTTTTATTTGGTTTCATTTTGGATGGTAGGTAGCACTTCGTTTCTTTGTTTATTGGCTGTTGGAGGTTGGGTTGAAATCATGGTTAGAATCACAAGAAACTGTCGATGGGGTTGAACATTTTAGTTTTGCTTGCTTCGAGTTTTAGAATTTGGGTGTTGCTTAGTTGACCGCAATATACTGCTATGGGCTGTTAAAATAGTTGTTGATTTATCATCTGATTTTAAGAGGAAGCTTATTGATTCTTCTCTTTGCAATTTCATCTGTTTCTTGAAACAGGGGATCCTGGCTTCCTCATGGGTGATTGATTCGCAAACCTCGAAGGTACACCTTCTTCGATTGTTCGTTATTTTTGAGTTTCTTCTTTAATTTTGATTCCTTTTCAGCAATTTTTGAGTTTGCTTGACTTTTCAAATGCCAGATCCAGTGTACAGTATATAATGCACAAACATAATTGAAGTCTTCTGTTTGATGAGCCACTTTTCTGAGATGGACTGGAACACCAAATGGGATTGGGAAAACTTGGTCGCATTCGGCTCCAAAGCAATCGAAAGCCCCAAAAAGCTGCACTTAGCAGATTGGATGATTGTTGATGAAGGAGAAATCCATGCTGGATCTTTCAATCTTTCCGCTGGTGGTGGGAATAGTGGCGTCTCCGGCTCCGATGGTGCTAAGAGTTCGATATCAGCTTCTACTGATTCTTCCACCCCCAACTTCAGGTTCAGCACATTCGAGGGCAACTCTGGAAATTTAAGCACAAGAATGGAAATGAATGGGAAAGAAGTTTCTGGAGCTTCCCCTCCTCCAGAAGCTTCGGTGGGGTCTGCTGAGCCGTTGATTGGTTTGAAGCTCGGGAAAAGGACTTATTTTGAGAATAGTGGTGGCGGAGGCGGAAATGTTAAGAGCTCGTCTCTTTCTGTGATGCCTAATCAGCCGACTACAACACTGAAGAAGACCAAATCATCTGGTCATAATGTTGCTATTTTCTGTCAAGTTGAAGGGTGCAATGTTGATCTTTCTTTGGCTAAAGACTATCACCGAAAGCATAGAGTCTGTGATAGCCACTCAAAATCCCCAAAGGTCGTGGTTGGAGGGCTTGAGCGTCGGTTTTGCCAACAGTGCAGCAGGTAATTGCATACATGCATACAATACGTGGTGCCTAATAAGCAGTGTGTGTTTCTCTTGTTCAATTTCATCCAAACTCCTATTTAGCAGTTTTAAGGATTCAAATGACCTGTTGCTTTTCTTGTGAAGGTTTCACAATTTGTCTGAATTCGACGAAAAAAAGCGCAGTTGTAGAAGAAGATTATCTGATCATAACGCTCGGCGCCGCAAGCCACAGCAGGAAACCATCCAGTTTAATTCAACTAGGCTCTCATCTACATATTACGGTATTGGATCTAGTTTGATTTTTTTTTATTTAATTAATTTCTAGAGTTGTCAGAGATGTAATTTTCCGTATATTTCCTTGTATCCCAGGAGGAAGCCAGCAGATGAGTTTCATGTTGAACAATTCTCCAGTTATTCACCCTAGGACTCCTGCAAATTCCACATGGGATAATGACTGTAACCCTAAGTTCACACTAACTAAACTGCATTCTTCAAAGTCGAATGGAGATGGACGTGCGGATGAACAGTTGCATATGCACGGAATGAAGCTGCCACATGCCATCAATATGCAAAATGCAGCCAATGGACTCTTGGCATCCAAGAACTCCACATCTGAGGTTTTGAATCCAGGTAAGTTATACTAACGTAAGGGCATAATATCTTATGAATGGTGCTATCGTGTGAAAATAAGTTAATATGATTGTTTGGTTTAACATGTTGATTAGATCAGCTTCTCCACTTGAGATTGTTTCTCATTGAAAATTGTTTGGATAATAGTTGGTGATTGGAAGAGTCATGATTTATTAAGATACACTCACACACACTGAATCCATGACTGTGGATTAGCAGAAAAATGTCAAATGAAAAGAACTTCGATTTTCATATATTTTCAATCTGAGGACAGTATATTGTTCCTGATATGGCGGCTAATACATCTTTTTATTAAATTCTCAGGTTCAAAGGGATCGATGATCTCTTCTCTAGGTGCAGCTCCGGAATACGGTCGTGCTCTCTCTCTTCTGTCAAGTAATTCCTGGGATTCATCATGTCCACCAGATTCCATTCCGTTATACAATCCAATGCACGAAAACGACCCCGTCATTCATGCAATCCCACAAACAGTTCCCCTCTCCTCTTACGAATTCTGGCCCAACTCAACAAATCAACGCGTTCAACCACTGCCGGCAAACACTAACTTCCAAGAAATGCAGCTGCTCAAAGCTCCCTATGATGCTGACTTCTACTCTAATATGTTGAATTGATTGTGTCGATTTTGAAAACTACACAAGAAGCATTTGATTTTGAGGTTGCTTGTTGAATCTGTGGTTTTGTGCTAATAAAGCTGTGGTTGCCTCATGGAATGGCAGGTAATCAAACAATGTGGCTTTCAATGGCCTATTTTTTCCGAACTCTGTTAGAATGATTAACCTGTGGCCGCAAATTGGAGCATTTAGCAACAAGATATTTCTTTTTGGTCGGAAGTAAGCAGCAGATATTTTGGTGGTTGTAATCTCTTGACTTTGATCATGAACCATGACTCCTATCATCCAGAGAAGTCTTAAGGATCTTTTTCTATCTTTAAATGTTCAAATACGAGCACCGTTTGTTTCACACCTACCTAGATGTTATTTTCAGTGCCATTTATTCAATTGTGGTACGTTTAACGGAGTGAACTTACAATTTGATGCAACTTTCGATCTTAGTTATTGTAGTTTGATCCCACATATGGACCACAAATCTGAGATCATTTGATTAATCACAAGACATTTGATTAAGCGAGTATAGTATTGAACTGTTGCAACTATTTTACGAACTGTTGCAACTATTTTACGAGAATTACTTGCGTAACCAAATACATGATTGTAAACAGAAAGTTTCGTCCGACCACCGCATCGAATAACCTGCCCTTGTATTCCATGAACCAAACAACATTTATGGGATTCAGTCTTTCTAACCAATTTGAACAGTTAAGCGAACAGGCTCTACAAAGGGTTTAGTTTTAGGAACACCCCCTGCCCCCAATCAGAGGCGCAGGCAAATATCGAGTAGAGTGTTTTGTACAGCTACAATTATAAGCTTTTATTATTGCCAGTGCCCGTGACATACTCTGTGCTATTCTGTCAATTTTTTTGGGTTTCATCAGTATAAAAATTGAGGCCCATAGCAGCCGTTGGTGCAGATTTCCAACTTTATGATAGCCCCCATTGCGCAGAAGATACTTAAATTTTGGGGCATACTTTAAAAGGTCTGTTAAGTTGACAGCCTGACCTGACTCGTGAACTAAATATGTACACATGTGTTGCTGCTGATACAAGCAAATGCTAATGGTTCACAATGTTCCAGCAATGTATATGTCCTGTTGCTGTGTCGGTTGAGACTAGGAAATGTCACTGCCAAAATAAATTCATAGTCGACCCCAACTTCATGGAAACAAACCATCTTCCGAGAAATGAGGGAGCAAGACCGGTTGGTATATGTTGTTGACATGTGATTGTATGCAAAATTCAGTGGACTAATGTTATCACTGGTGAAAGTAACTTACCCTAGACTCTAGTGCATGTATTTTGTAACTTCATCTGTGCAATTTTTTACGGTAGCAATGCAGTAGTATGAATATACAGTGTATGATACTCTCGACTCGTAGTCTTGAAAACGGTGCAAAGCCTTAGTTATATAAACATGCAATGTAGTTGGACTGGACTTCTTGCATCAATACACATACCTAGGTGCTTGGCCATGTTGGCTGAGTTTCAGCTCCTCTGTGTAGGAAGCTCTAAATATTTATATAGATCAGGGTGTTTGACACTTGGTTCAAATTTTTGCCAAAACAGCCCGGTTCAAAAATTTGCCATTATACGAAGAATAGAATGGAGAACTCTAATTCTAAATCAGACGCAGACGATCCTGGACAGACTGTTCCACTTCCAAAAGCCAAAGACTTGTGAACACAACGCAAAAGCCACTAAGAAGATCTACACCATTGGTGTTATCAACTCAGTAGCAGCAACCCTTAATGGTATGAGAAACAATTTTGGAAGTTAAAATAACAGTGGACAGACAGACAGCCTGCTTAAAGTATTAGGATTTTGCAGACATGTTTTTAGAATAAAGACCTTTAAGAGCACACAGACCAAACCAAATTGAGACCACGCGAATATAACTAGAAATGTATGTCATCATACGACCAGTATATGAGATACCAAGTAGTACAGAATCCTAGAAAGAGCAACCAGATTCAACATCTAGCAAGAGAATTCTACCAGACACTTGATGCAAATTGGTAAGGTTAAGGACCAGAGTATAACGATAGAGTTAATACAAACAACTTGACACGAAGGCAGAGTAACTCAACAATTTGCTGCAACAGGACGATGACATGACTGACTTTCAGACACCCACATTGAGCAATGCTGGACGACAACTCTGGACCTTCTCAGACACGCCTAGTACTCACTGGAACATTAGACAACTCTATTAATACATAAAAGAAGACATAGAAAGCAAAAAGTGAAGTAGATAATGGATAATGCAGGAAAAGGGAATCCTCAGGTTGCAAAATATTGTGTTCGTTATCATACACATATACAAGGGACCAAAATACAAATGAATTTTTAAGTAAAGAGTCATACAAAGTAAACATATCACATCACAGACCTGATCGTTTGTATCAGCTGCTTCTTGCGGAGAATTTTCTGTGTCGGAAGGTTTATCAGCACCACAGTTCTGTCTGTTACACTTGGTTCTGAAAGGGTAGTTTATGTTGTTGCATTTCTCACACTTCCAGCTACCCTCTGGCATGTCTATAAATCAAAGATTATAAGTACATCGTATAGTAGAAAGGAACTCTTTTTCTTTACGGCGAAAAAGAAAATTAAGTTTCTGAAATGAACTTACTTGAGTTCTTTCCTGGTTTTGCACCCTGCATTGATCATCATATAACATTAGAAAATATTATGGAAATAAAAAGAGTTACAGATTAAGTAAATGACATTCAATTCTTGACCGCAGGCAACAAACTCAGTATCAGGAAACAATTCCTAACACCAAGTTTGATGATACCATTTATAGATTTACATGTTGAAGAACTAACAAAGTTAAAAATGCAAACCTGAGACCCTGGCTTAGGTGTATTGCACTTCCTCATGTTGCAAACCGTTCTGAAAGAAAAATTAACATTTCCACATTTGGGACATGCCCAATCATTATCGCGAGTGCCATCTGAAACCATAAAAGTGATCAGAAATAGGTACCAGCAAAAAAGGTACAGAAAGCAGATTGAGAGTACATAACAGGACAATGCTTAATACCAGGCTTCTGATGAGGTTTATCTTCAGGGAAGAATGCAGGTCTCGGTGTCTGCACAAGATTAAAATAACATTATGCGTTAATAAACAAACTACCTGTGTTCATTTACAAGTAAAACTATGTATTCTTTTTCTATCCTAGAATTATTTTTCAAGGAAGGAGTTATTATTAGACCGAAAAAATAGCATACATACATATTGCTTACCATCAACCAATATGGCACCAACAAACCACAGGGAATTATGAAAAACATACATTCATGCAACAAGCCAAAAAGAGCAAACTTTTCATGGCTTCAATTAAGTAGAAGAATAATGCAGGTTCCAGAACCAAACATACCATGGAAGGGCTCATAGGGAAACCCATGCCATATTGATCCATCATTGGTGGTATCCCATACATCCCACCTACAAGGTGGGAAACAGAAAAGACATGAACCAATTAACACAGTTCTTGAAGATGCCACACATAAAAGTGCATTGAAACAATAAGCAGCACATATTGTCAGAAATACTGATGTTTCCGTCATAATGAGTAATTCAAAACTAACAAATATCAAATATATAACACACCATTTCGCATAATTGATCCACTCGAGTAAGGAGGCGGAGCAGATATATGTAAGGGTCTATATGGGCTGCCACCAGAAAACCGACTTCCATAGTTATAATGATACGCCGATCCTCCAGAAAAAGGAACATCATACGGAGGCATAGATGATGCGTTAAATACAGAAGAGCCGTAAGGTGGTCCACCCATGTACATGGACGAAGGAGCACCTGGACCCGCATAAGGAGCTGCAGATAAGTAGCCCTGAGGAGATTGTAATGGCTTTGCAGCAAATTTCTGAAAAAAAAAAAGTGACTTTAATCAGTAGGTCAGTCAGAGATATTCAAGGAAGTAATTCTATTGCAACATGATTACTTTCAAATCCCTTCCAGATTAGAACATAAAATTTTCAATTGGGACCGTGTTGTATACATATATATAACAGGTTCCTCAGGTAGACTACGAATCGTAAAGATAGATAGTTAGATTTATGAAAATATCAAGCAAAATCATTTCATCATTCCATATACACCAAACTCCTACCGAGTTGTGATCAGCTGGTCGAGGCTGAGTGCAGTTACGCATATTACAAGTTGTCCGAAAAGAGAAATTCACATTGCCGCAGCTGGGGCAGGTCCAGTCATCTTCTCTACGGCCACCTGCAAATGTAAATAGATAGTACAGTAAATACCAAAAACAATGACAGCATCTAAAGAATTCATCTCCAGGCTCCAGCAACAAAAATCAATTAACACACACAACACAAACCGAGCTCAATTCAGCTTATCCATAACGAAAACCTCTTCAAATATAAATATTCTAAACTCCTTTTATTTCTTTTACTGTAAAACAAGTAAGTATCAATCCAACTTAACCGACAACCCTATACCTTTAATACCAACACTCAACCCTAGAAGCGATTATATCATTCAAATTAAACAACACAATTTCTTTCTGCAACAATACCAACTATTAACCGCCGGAAATCTGACTGCCACAGATGAAAAACAGCCATATCAAATATTTCCACATTTAAAGATAAAAATTTTCCTTTCCAGGCAAACAAAACGAGCATATACAACACATAGAAACAAGACCAAGTCACATCATCAGCGATAATCATCATACCATCGGTTCGTGCGCGTTTAGCTGCAGAGGAGTTTCTGCTATCAACCTGAAAAAACACAACAAGATAGGTCAAAATTAAGATCTAAAAAGGTCAATTAAGTTACTTGTTCAACAGAATTCAGATTTGCCGCAATTCAGAAAACTATCAAATCATTGAGAAACTTGCACGAAAAAACAAAAGAATCAGAAGACAGAAAGAGAAGGGGTGAATAATGAATGACCTGAGACATGGGCGGAGAATGAAAAGTGGTTCCGACGCAGGCGAGAGATTCGACAATAGGGCACACCAGAGAGACACACAAAGTTTGTCACAGGAATTAACAGTCAAGTAGTCAACATATGAGAGTAATTCGCAAACGGGCTTTTTCGATGGGCCAGTCAAGTTTGATTTATTTTTTGTTTTTACGGGCCAATTTTCCGAATACTTGCTAGATCAATTTCTTATGCTTCAAGCCTTAAAGTAATGGATCGAATTTTAATCCGAATTCGATCCGAATTTTAGCATATTCGTCCGATAAAAATATCCGGTGGATCATATCCGATTATAAATATTCATTATCTGAAATAAATGGAGCGAATATGGAATTAACGAATCCGATTATATATATAATATTTAATTAAAATAAATTATTTACTAATACATAATATTAAGTAAGATGATTAAAATTATAATTTTCACATAATTATCACTTTAAACAACAATAAAATTTGAATT
>JBBMKE010000009.1:48564-62337 GCA_037834125.1 Lippia alba
ATATATATATGTGTGTGTGTGTGTGTGTGTGTGTGTGTGTGTGTGTGTGTGTGTTTGGATGTTCGGATCAAGTGACGTTTGATTATATATTGTAAAATACATGCATATTTTGTACAGATATAGTAATTAATAAAAATATAAAATATAAAAAAATTTATTTTCAAAATTCTGAGGGAATTTCAAGGGAATTCCCTCGGAATATTAAATAAAAAATAAAGATGAAATAATATTCCGAGGGAATTATCCCTCGGAAATAATATTCCGAGGGAATTATCCCTCGAAATTCCTTCGGAAATATATTTCCGAGGAAAGTCCCTTGGAAAATTTTCCCTCGGGACCAATTCCGAGGAGGGTTTTTCCGAGGGAATTCATTCCCTCAGAAATTGCCTGTTTTCTTGTAGTGATCTTTTATCGGGCTACAAATTTTAATTTTCTTCTTCTTTGGTCTGGCCCAAACCTCTGAAGCAAAGTGAAAGAGGCCCACTTTTTGATTAATGTTTGTGTTAATCAGTTAATGATAATTTGGTGGCATCTCATCACCTTATCATCGAGAATAATTAATTAGATATAATCTTATTAATTGTATTACTCCGGCGTTAGTATTAAAGACAAATTGTGTGCCATTTTCTTTAATCATGAGAGTAAATGAAATCACTCCAAATTAATGATTCAATTTCAGGGCAAGCATATGTGTAAGTATTTGCCTCACCAGTCACCACAACCGTCTTGGTTTGGTGAGAGTGGATAATTAAAGGAAAAATGTCCACATAAAATTATCACCTGACACGACACGACACGACACGACATCAAGCTTATCCTTAACAACAACCTAATTAAGAGCTGGGTATAAATTATATAATCATCATTTTTAGAAATGTTCCAAATTAAGGGTTTAACAACTTGGGGTTTCCTGAACCCCATCACAGAAAAACATGTCAATTATGAAGACTAGACTTTGAATCATTCATGCATCTCAAGACTTAGTTTATCATGCATGCATGCCTCCATCCCATGTTCTCATGTTTGCCCTGTCATCATCTTAGATATTATATATAATTGAAAACACACTTAAATGATGCATTTGGAGCAAATGATTGAATGGTCCAAGGCCTGTATGCGCCTCAACAATATTCAAACATGTATGTTTCGATCAATATTCAGCAATTATTGTAGGGTCTAAGCTCAAGAATGTGTTTGAATTTTGAATCAGTATTCATACTGAAGAAGCATGCGAGAACTAGCCAGCTAGCTAGGTAGCTAGTAATAATGATGAACTCATGATGTATATTGTATGCTCATCAAACATACAGAACATAATCAAGAACCTATGATCTTTTCTTTATTTTCTCTTTTGTTTTATTTAGGACGTACATTATTATTGTTATTAGATCGAGTGCAATCTCAATAAATTTAACACAATTTTAGATGTTATATTGAATTAATTATTTAATATGGTGTTAGAGAAATTAAAATCTTGGAAAAAAATAAGCAATAAATTGCACCTGGTCATAAAGAAAAGGGGCAAAATCAACAGACCATGACATAATCGAGCAAGCTTTGTGGAAGAGAATATAGCATATGTGCTAGCTACATCATCAAAGGGACCCAGGAAACTTATATCATTCTGTTGAGATTTTTCACATGCTAATACGATTATAATTAAACAGAGCAGCAGCACATAAATATCGAATTATTTCGAGGTTCATGAGTGCACTACAAGCAAGGCGGAGTTAATTGGAAAAGGAAATAATTCCTACTGATAATATAAAATAATATTCAGCATATGGAGCCAATTTTGATCTTGAAATTGATATTAATTAATTTAATTATACATAAGGAACAATAGATATATAATATTTTGCGTATATTTCTATTGGATATATATGTCTTGTATATTAATTAATTGTGGAGAATTAATTAATATATAAACAAAGGCATATGAATAGTTGTTTGGAAAACTATGCATTCGTATTTGTCCCACATTGAATAAATAACATATTGTAGACAACCTTATATATTAAAAGGTTGTGTATGTTATTAAATTGTGGAACTCAAGAGATGACTAATGGGCTCAAATGCGGTGCGGTGCACCGCACCGCCAGCGTATTCGCACGGGCTCGGGCCGGTGCTGGGCATGGACAAATGCAGCGTTTGATGACGCACTTTGCACTTCTATACACGAATCATTTCTGGATTATAACTAGAACCTTTCCCTTTCTGGTTCCACCTCACATCAATAACCTGGCCCCTACCCCTATAGGTAGTTTTAAACAAGTTTCGTTTGAAGTAGATACCTGAATGCCAAATATGGCTCGTAACAATCGATCTTCGGGGGCATACGACGATTCGTCCACCATTTGGGGCGTTAATTTACCTACTAAAATATCACCCGTCTTTAATCCATAAAAGTGTCCAAATACATGCGTCCAAGTCCATTTGAATTTTATTCAAAATTCAGATCCGTTCAGGTTTGCATTTAATCTGGCAGCACCTGAGAGCTATAAATAGCTCATCCCCCCAACCTGAATTTTATAGAGAAAATCTCATCTGAATTGACCCATTCAAATTTTGCATTTAATCTGGCAGCACCTGAGAGATATAAATAGCTCATTCCCCCAACCTAAATTTTATACAGAAAATCTCACCTGAATTTGACCCATTCAAATTTTGCATTTAATCTGGCAGCACCTGAGCGATATAAATAGTTCATTCCCCCAACCTGAATTTTATACAGAAAATCTCACCTGAATTTGACCCATTCAAATTTTGCATTTAATCTGGCAGCACATGAGCGATATAAATAGTTCATTCCCCCAACCTGAATTTTATATAGAAAATCTCACCTGAATTTGACCCATTCAAATTTTGCATTTAATCTGGCAGCACCTGAGAGCTATACATAACTCATCCCTCCAACCTGAATTTTACACATAAAATCTCACCTGATTTTAACAGAAGTGCTTTCTTCAAAAATCGAACCCTCTAAAGCTAACATATATATATATATCCTGGAAGTATATCGCCTGCAACCTAAAACTGACATATATATATCCTGGAAGCTGATTTCGCATTCCATGCAGCAAAAGGCATAGTCGGAGAAGATGAAGAAAGGTAGTCGGAGATGCCGATTCAGAAAGATATTCAGGTAAAAGAAAGAGGAAGAAACAAGGATGGTGGACCATTGGGGGGTTGGGTGTGTGTGTGAGAGAGAGAGAGAGAGAGATGTGGAATCTTAGGCGGCGCGCGGCGGCCGGCAGATGGGTTCGGTGGTGCCGGAAGGTGGCGGAGTCCGTGGCTATCTCTTCCACAGAGATGGAGATCTTCTCTTTTTCTTTTTTAGATTTTTTATTTTTTAATGTGTAAGAAGCTAAATTGACGAAAATGCCCTTAAAAAATCATGTGAAACTCACGTGCTATGCTTTGGCTGCAAAATTATGCCGGAATTTTGACCTGGTATTGCAATGTAACAATTTTAAAAGGTTGGATACTAAATAGTTAAAGGTTGGGCACTAAAGTGCAAATGCCCCCAAACGTTGGGGTGCAAAAAAAGTTTAACCCTTGAATAAATAACATGTTGTAGACAACCTTATATATTAATAGTTTGTGTATGTTATTAAATTGTGGAACTGAAGATAGGACTAATAGGCTCACACGCGGTGCGGTGCACCGCCCTCGCACGCGCACGGGCCGAGGCCCGTGTTGGTCATGGGCAATAAAGGGTATTATTCAGGCCATTAAAAACCTGAATTTGACTCATTCAAATTTTGCATTTAATCTGGCAACACCTGAGAGTTATAAATAACTCATGCCCCCAACCTGAATTTTACACAAAAAATCTCACCTGATTTTTGCAGAAGTGCAGCACCTGAGAGCTATAAATAGCTCATCCCCCCAACCTGAATTTCACACAGAAAATCTCGCCTAATTTTTGCATAAGTGTTTTCTTCAAAAATCAAACCCTCTAAAGCTGACATGTATCCTGAAAGTGTATCGCCTGCAACCTAAAACACACTTCCTAGAAATAGAGGCGATAAAAACTTTAAGGACATGGACCACCCGTGTCTAACTTTCTTTTCATTTTTATACTCGGATTCCATTTTCCTACCCAAATTTCATCAATTTCTGGTAAGTCAAAAGTTAAAATCATAATGGAGTTGATCTATAATTCATGATTCCACACATCTAAGTCAATACTCATACGCGGATTATGGACGGTTCGGAAGACATCTTACTTTTACAGTCGATTGCCCATGTATATTAATAAACCAAACTTCGCACATATTATTAGGCCTCAAATATTGACTATTTTCACATGCTCATATAGTACGTTAAGCGTCCACCAATATATAAAATCTTGAAGTATACTTAATACAGGTAAACTCAGTGTTATAAATTGGGTATCCGAACAAGGAATCAATTATATATGATAGCTAAAAATGAAAAATCAGTTATCATGGTACTAATGGAAACCCTCGTATATAATGCTAATTAACATCCAGATAACTTTGATATAGAAATAAAAGTTTTTAATTTATAGTTAATTTGTTCATATAGTTTAGTGTTTAAAGTAATTTATTAAATTCTTCTTTTTGTGTGTTCGTGGAAATATTCCCCACCACAAACTTTGTGAGAAATGATATATATTGGAATTGCTTGGAGACCATATATTAGAAATGGCCATTAATTGAAATCCAAAACAATGTACTATTTTGTGGTACAATAAAGATCATCTCAATAAACCAAAAAAAAAAAAAAAGAAAAAGAAAATTTTGTTAGCCAGTAAAAATGCTGGTAGACGATATATCAAACCATTGGTCAAAAATAAAATACGAAAGGATCACAAAGACATGTATTCCACCCACTTCTCATCATCGATCTTTAGCCTTATCCCATCTTATTCGCCTTAAATGGATACAATTCTCATCAAATTTGCTCGAATGTTTTATGACACCGTACACGAGAATGATTGCTCGTCTTTTGAGGTTCTCAAAATGGAAATGACGAAAACGGTCTCGTCTCAATCTGAAATCAGGCTCACTTCCCATGCACGTAAAACCAAATTAATTAGTTCTAACTTTTGTAGGACATTATTCGAACCTAAATTCATGTTATCTTTTACAGTTTTTTCTTTTTCAAATTCATCTTCTCTATTCTTGAGCCAAATACATAAATAAAAATAGTGTGCAGTTAAACAAAAAATGAATACGTGCAAAATAAGTATTCCCACAAAATGTGTAGCTTTTAGGCGCAATGTAGTGTACAATAATAATGGTAGACAACAACTTGTACGGTTTTTCCATATGTCATATCTTTATTCCTCATGCAAGTGTATGTGCACTTACGCATACATAAACGACGTGGCACATGCATGCATATCCACGTAAACAACGAGTGAAGACAATTTGGCCACGAATGTGGGCTGTTCCCAAGCCTAGCTCCCAACAAAATTCCCATACTCTTATGTCAAATAACAAACATATTCTTTGAAGTTTGTACTGTTATTATTAACTAATACCTAAAAATAAACAAAAGCATGCAAGACTGTTATTCTCTTGCATGTAACACGTACAACATCCGATTTGAAGTGGCAACACATGGTGCAATTTCAAAAGATATATAGTTATTTAATTTACCACACCAACCCCAAAATTTCGTTTACAAGAAAAGAATCCCATTTAATTAACTATTTTTAAGTTTTTCTTCAAAATCCACATATTTAGCGACTCCATTTAAAACCACTAATTAAACTACATATATTCGCAAATCATATCGCTACCTATCTCAGACCAAGTCATGGCTTTTTTGGTAGTTTTGTCATTAAACCAACTTATAATTTTACAATATAATCAGTTAGCAAATTATAACAAGTTAAATAATGGCGGCATGGTAGGAGCCTCATATACTTTAATTTAATTTTGAAGTTTACCGGCAGATTTGGTACGGATTACTGAAATATAATTAATCAATTGTCAAAATAGAAAAAAAAAAGGTAAAGATTTTAGCCAATAAAATATGAAATGCAGTTTATTACCATCAGTAATCGAAAAGAATTGAGGATCTTCCAAGCTAACAAGCTACCTCTCTCCAACGGATAGGCAAGCATCTGTTACATGAATGCCACTTGTCAGCACATAAATACCTAATCCGCATTGTGGTATTTCCATCTCTTATTCTGATTTATCTTCTTATTCACCCAGCGCAACTAATTTCAATCTTCATATCAGAATTAATCTACAAGTAAAGTGTAATAAATTTAAAAAAAAGGGGGAGGGGGGTCAAATATCTACAGAAATCAGGAAATTTTTGCATTTTTGGCTAAACTATGTACACTTAAAAATCATAAAACTAATTAAAACAGCAACTTTTATTCTTTTTGTTTTTTCCCACTTTATCGAAATTAACATATATGTATTATCTTTATATAATCATAACAAGGGTTGAGACTTGAGAATATATACCTGGGAATGATGGGGACAATTCACATACTTGCAAAACTGTCGATTTCATTAACATTTTCCTGTTTTAATTCAGGACCAAAAGCCGAATAATGCCACTAATTTGGCTGTTCCATTTTATATAGTATAAAGCGGCTGGTTTTTCGTTTCTTGCAATTCTGTTTCCTCTTCATTTATTAATCATCTACCCTCACAGATTCAAAGGAAGAAGAGTATAGATACGTGCAGTGGCGTAGTGGTGATGAAGAGAAGGAAACTGGAGCTCGCAACGGGGTGCCGGAAAAAGTCGAAAAATTCGCCGGCGACTTCAGACCAAGAATGTGATTATTTTGACACTCTGCCGGACGATATCGTACTCTGTATTCTCACCAAACTCAGCTCCACCGCCCAATGCCCCGCCCATTTCATCAATCTTCTATTAGCGTATGTATCTATGTGTGCTTTTCTCTTCCGCGCCATAAACTAGTATTTTCCTGTGATTAAAATCATCTTCATTCGATTTCTTGCCAGTGACAATTGTGCGTTTTTCAATTTTCTCGAAAAACAGAGTCAGTCAGATTATTGATTTTCAAAATTAATTAATGTCTGATTATTTGCAGATGCAAAAGACTAAACGGATTAGGCCTGAATTCTGTGGTACTGTCGAAATCCTCGAGGGGAATGGTAGCAGTGAAAGCCAAGAATTGGTCGGAATCCGCTCACCGTTTCCTCAAACTCTGCGCCGACACAGGAAATGTGGAAGCCTGTTACACACTCGGCATGGTTAGCATAGTATAGTACGTCGTTCTACATTGATTTTTTGATATATAAAACAATTCCAATATTAATGACTGAGATTGGTTAGTACAGATTCGATTCTACTGTTTGCAAAAGCGCGGAAGCGGCGCGTCCCTGATGGCGAAGGCGGCGATCGGCTCCCACGCGGCGGCGCTGTACTCACTTGGCGTGATCCAGTTCAACGGCAGCGGCGGGTCCATGAACGACAAGGACCTGCGCGCCGGCGTAGCGTTGTGCGCACGCGCCGCCTTCCTGGGGCACGTGGATGCCCTCCGGGAGGTTGGGCACTGCCTGCAAGACGGGTACGGGGTGAAGCGGAACATGAGCGAGGGGCGGCGATTCTTAGTCGAAGCCAACGCGCGTGAGCTGTTGTTAAGTGATTGTTGTCATCCGGCAAACCAATTTCTGTGGGAGTGGTTTAATATTAATAATGTTTCTCCGTTGGGGTTGGGGTTGGGGTTGCGATTGTGTTCGAATATTGGGTGCGGTAGAGCTGAGAGTCGAAGGCATGAGTTTCGGCGGTGTTCTGTGTGTGGAGCAGTTAAATATTGCTCTCGTGCTTGTCAGGCGCTCCATTGGAAGCTCTGTCATAAGCTCCAGTGTACACCCCTTCTTCAGCTTCACCAACCTGCAATCCACACTTAAATTTACTAAATCAAACCACTTGAGTCTCATCCTTAGCTTTGCTATTCGACAATATATGAATAGAGATGTGCTCAAATACTTGTACAAAATAAGTTTATCAATTTTTGCCAAATCAATAGCTAGTGGCACCCATATATCTTTTTTTAGTTTTTTAATAATCCCATAAATTCATACAAATTTTATCAACCACGTATAAAATAAGTATGACCGTAACATAAGTAATTAGAATGATTAGATCTGTTCAAATACTCATAAGATCAAGCAAATTACCGACTTTTTATTCCGTGTAGTTGTTAGAATACATATCGGACATGGATACAACACCGACACATGTTTGACACAATAAAAAATGTGTAAATTAAAAGAAAAAAAATGTATAACTTATTTTCTACGGGAGGGACATGGGAAACTAAAAAAAACATATTTTCTTATATTTTTTTCTAAAATTTGAGGTATATATATAAAAGAATGATATAAATTACTAAAAAGATATTATATTAATTTAAGTTTTTATTTTTATTTTTATTTTGAACTTTTGTCATAATATTGCGATTTGCGACATAGAAAATACATTAACATTATTTATAATAACTTTAAATATTGATATGCTTGTATTTTATATGATTACTCTCTGATGATGTGTGATCGGATTTGTCACCACACCACTACTTATAATTTGTATAAGAATGGGAAACCAAATAGAACAGGGCTCCCGCGAGGGTGGAGGTGATAATTGAATAGTATTGATGTGACAATCGGCAAAATATTAGAATTTATAAAATTTAATTGTAAATTTCGATGTAGAGAAAACCAAAATTACAAATTTACAGTAGTTAATTGCAAAAATGATAAGATTAAATTGCAAACTTATAGGATCAAATTTGCATTTTTTTCCCCATTGTGTCAACGAGCCTTTTATGCTTGATTCTCCTTTGTTTTCGCTCTCCCAGTAATATTCTATCTCTGTGAATAGTTTCCTATTTTTCTCTGATTTCCATCCTTTTTTATTGAGAGACTTTAGTTTTGAGCGGATTTCTTTGCTCGCAGTGGATCCCCTTTCAAAGTCGAGAAATGTGAGTTATTAAGTCCACCTTTTCATTTTTATAATATGGGATTATGTTAGACGATCTATCCAACGTTGCACATATTTTGCTATATAATTTTGATGTTGAGTGTCTTTACATTGAGTGTCTACATGTTGATCGGGCTGGATTGAAGCTTTTGAAAGCGGTGGCTGTAATGTTTCGTTGGATTAATAGTTGGTGTGTTTGTATAATTATATGCATGCATGCTCGTGTTTTGAGCGTTTTCATAATATAATTAGGGATTAAGAGATTAATTTCGTCTACTAATTTTGCCAACAAATTGAAGTTGAATTGAAACAAATTACATATAAACGGAGTTTGATCATTTATGAATATCTAATGTTTGGTATATGTGTGTGGCTCGTTGTAAATGAATATCTTGTAATTCATAGTTTCATATATACCACTGTTTCCTATTGCAGAAATAGAATTAAGCAAAAATGGCAACGTTCACGCCCAAGAACATCCTCATCACCGGAGCAGCTGGATTCATTGCTTCTCATGTTGCAAACAGACTTATCAGAAACTACCCTCAATACAAGATTGTTGTGCTTGACAAACTTGATTACTGTTCCAATCTCAAAAACCTCCTCCCTTCAAAATCATCACCCAATTACAAGTTTGTCAAGGGAGACATTGCCAGTGCTGACCTTGTCAACTACCTTCTCATTACTGAGGACATCGACACTATAATGCACTTTGCAGCCCAAACCCATGTCGACAATTCGTTTGGTAACAGCTTCGAATTTACCAAGAACAATATTTACGGTACCCATGTTCTTCTTGAGGCCTGCAAAGTTACTGGCCGGATTAGACGATTTATTCATGTCAGCACGGACGAGGTCTACGGAGAAACCGACGAGGATGCCGCTGTAGGCAATCACGAGGCCTCGCAGTTGCTTCCCACGAACCCTTACTCAGCCACGAAGGCCGGTGCTGAAATGCTTGTCATGGCTTACGGTAGATCATACGGGTTGCCCGTAATCACCACGCGGGGAAACAATGTGTACGGTCCGAATCAGTTCCCTGAAAAGTTGATCCCCAAATTCATCCTTTTAGCAATGAGAGGGAAAAGCCTTCCAATTCATGGTGACGGTATGAACGTTCGTAGTTATCTTTATTGTGAGGATGTCGCCGAGGCCTTTGAAGTGATTGTGCATAAAGGAGAAGTAGGTCACATTTACAACATTGGGACGAAGAAGGAGAGGTGCGTTCTTGATGTCGCGAGAGATGTATGCAAACTATTCGAGATGGATCCCGGCAAGAGTATTGAGTTTGTGGAGAATAGACCGTTTAATGATCAGAGGTATTTCCTTGATGATCAAAAGCTGAAAAAATTGGGTTGGTATGAAAGAACTACGTGGGAAGAAGGGTTAAGGAAAACCATGGAGTGGTACACGAGCAATCCGGATTGGTGGGGTGATGTTTCTGGTGCATTGCTACCACATCCAAGAATGCTCATAATTCCAGGTGGTGCTGAGAGGCATCATGATAATGCAGGTGAGATCAGGTATGAATCAGCTGGTTTAACAACTTGGGGTAATTTGTGATGCTTCCATCCCATGTTCCAAGTAATTAATGTCTTGTGACAATATTTGGGAGCAAATCGTTGAATGGTCTAAGGCCTACGCCCCACAATACAAATTACAATTTTCCAGCTATTAAAATTCAGCAATTAAGGTGTTTGAGGGGTTCGTTCTGAAGAAGTTTGCGTGTACGTGCTAGGCAATAGGCATTAGACACGCTAGAAATCATGAATTCATGATTTGTGCTCATAAAAGATGCATAGCATAATCAAGAACCAAATGTTTCACTGTTTGTATATCTATCAATGGTTTCGCCAATCTTAGTTTTATTATTATGTGAAATAGTTCGAGGGAATTGTCTCGTAAATTTAAGTTTTTATAAACTCACAAGTTATGACACAAATTTTAGACGTTGAATATTATTTAATATGATCATAGAGAAATCAAAATCTTGTAAAACTTTCCGCGATTAGCTATAAATTGTAGAAACTAGTCAAATTTTGGCCAGATCCCTAGGAAGTTGCTTATCGATTTTTTCGATTTCTTGATGAGCTCTAAAATTCGTGAAAATTGTGTTATGTATGCAAAAACTATGTTTGAACATTAATACGTATAGTACACTATAGATAGGTATAATTAATTTGCAAAAATATTCACACAAGAAATGTTATCAAATTTTGGTTAGGATCCTTAGAATATGCCTATCGAGTTTTTCAATTTCTTGATAATTTAAAAAAATCGTGAAAATCATATCATGCATGCCAAAACCTAAGTTTGAACATGTAGCGTCCGGCGCGTGACGCCACATCCCCCGCACCATGAGCCCGATTCACATATGAAATGGAAAGTTCATACATGAACCAAGCCTACAGCGAACGGGGACTCACTCACTCGCTAGGCTAGGGGGACTAACCCTTAAACCATTTAATACAAGAATCAGAGTATAAAGACCATGAATGCGGAAGCAATTAAAACATATACATATACATCTTATACAATGAGCCACGGGCTCGATCAAATTTACAATAATAACACGGCCTTCATAGCCTCAAACATGTACAAGCGCCGCAGGCGTTCAATAATTGAAACAATGTAAATACGAATGTACGTGTAACATTAGACCTAAACTCAAATGCAAGACTCAAATCCCGCCTAGCACTCCAGACCTGCAAGAAACTGAAAACAAAGCCGGGTTCAATCTATAGGAGACTGGTGGATATAAAACAGGGCGTAATATAATAATATTGCATAATTTAAACACCCACACATGAGAGCTATAATTCCGTTCGAGGTTTTTGAAACATTTCCCAAGTGGGTGAAAACAAATAAAACAACGATCGGAATTACAACCATCAATTCATTTAATTAATCAATTATACATGCGGTCTTTACGTGAGCCCGGAAAGGGGGCGCTCCCGAACACCATGTGTGTGCATTAATCCATTCATTCATTCTTTAACGAGCATGCAACAATCATTCATGCATTCATTCATTCATTCATTCTTTCTTTCTTTCTTTAGTCCATTCATTCATTAGCACATACTCCATTCTCTGGTGGTGGACAGGTTAGCTAGACCCAGCCGCCCATGCATTGACCAAAAGGGTTTCATGACTCCCCAGATGGCACTCAGCGGCCGTTCCTCGCTAAAACTCCTAACGAGGCCTGGTTGCGCCGTCATTCATTGTGGGACTAACACATAGGATCACTGTCAGCCCTATGCCTCCCCGGATAGCCACATGTATTAAGCCCCTGGGCCCCATTCTTTCATTGTGATCATTGATCTCGCCAAAACGTTAGGTGGAAATTCATAAAGGAAAAAGGGCTTTAACGTTAAATCAATTACTCTTTGAAAAGACACGATACATTACTTTTGGCTGAAACATACATATTGGGGTATATCGGGTCAATTCATATCTAGTAGAAGAGAAACCCACCTGTTACACCTTACCGAACAACCAAGAAGACACGAATACAAGAAAGTGCCCTATGAACCCGACAAGTCTCCACCCTAGAGAAAACTGTACAAAAGAAAACACGGTGCTTTCGTGAGACTCAAGACTCCACATGAATCAAATATGACGCACGGTAATACATTAAGATGATATGAAATGCATAAAAGATCAAATCAATGATATGGAGATGCATTCAAGTACACTTTCAATCATTCTTTCATTCTTTGAAACGTTCGTATTCGTTTCCTTCATTGATCACTTCAATTCAAGACACAAGTTATTAAAATCATGCATAATACATAATTCAACTTGAATATAAGTCATATGACTCACCAAGTTTGGAAATAACAAGCTTTAAGGGTTCACATTGTAGCACTTAAACGTTTACACTTTCATTACATGTTGATGGATTGAATTCATAACATAAAAGTCATAAAATATCAATACATATCATATACTATCAATTAATCAAGCATACAATGCATATAATTCACATATGGGTGCCAAGGAAGTGAAAGGAACGTAAGGAAAGAGGTTTTGGCAAGGTTTAGCAAAAGCCGACAATTTTCGGAAACGCACAAGCTGTAGGGAAAAGGGAATATATCGAGTTTTACAACTTGAAATTGAGTTTTGTTTATTGGAAACGAAACTAGACACCCAGGGATTTCCAAAGATATATAGCACGAATCATGGTTCAAAGCGAGGAGAAAGTGGCGTAGGTCCGAAGTTAGATGAATGCAGATTTCCGGTGGAGTGGTGACACCAAAAAGAATTGATCATATCTCACAAATGAGAAGAGATAATGAGGTGATTCCAATTGGAGAAAGTTATATACTTCAATTTGTTCATGTGGTTAAAATTTCATCCAATTCCAAGCACGCTTGGGTAGGTCACGGCCACTACAAAAATGTCTTGAAAACCAGTCGCGGCTACGACCTAAAAATAATTAACTTTCGACTTGGGGGTCTCGGCTGCGACCAAAAAGGTCACGAAACGGTCGCGGGACGACCTTCTACTCAAGCAACAGCAATGGAGACAGGAAAACAGGGTATAGGCGGAAAAATGGCTCCGAAACGCCGAAGGGACTCCGAGAACACCCAAAGTCACATAATAACAACAATAAACAACAACTAACTCGTCAAAACACATTTTGATGGATTCGAAGTATGAGAACATTGAACTCATACAAAATCATGCTTCAAACTCAAAAGAATTCAAACCCCAACTTGATTAACATATAAACACAATCCCACAAAATACCTTGGAGAGTGGAGGAAAAGATGAAGGAAGAGGATGAAGCTTGGATTCTTGCTTGGAGTTTGAAGATATAAT
>JBBMKE010000009.1:62437-73548 GCA_037834125.1 Lippia alba
GCCGCTTCCTCATTCTCAATTTTGCCTTGGTTTCAACAAATTACAACCCAATACAAATATAACTTAATATTTTAACTAGACCAATACATAACTACTTAAATCAATGAGAAACTAAAAACAGAAATAATATATCCTTTCGTATTAACACATAATCGCATACATATATGATACGTCGAAGCAAAATTTTCTTTTTATTATATTCACGTTGAATCATACTTCTTTTCTTATTTTATTCTCTTGTGTGTGCTCACTTCTGTGTTGGCCTAGCGTCTCCTATAGAGTATGAGATCTATTAAGATTTTAGTTCTCCTCACTAATTTTCTTTTAAACTCCTTATGCTCAAGTTTATTTCTTGTCTTGATACTAGGTTTCTTTTCCTGCATATCACGTTATTTTTAGTTTTCATAAAATTTTGAAAATATTTTGTTCTCCAAATTTTCCCAACGAGCTCGCTGGTTACGTATTCCTATGGATTTGGCCACTTATTCATAGGCATAATTAACCACGAGATCTATAGGGAGGGAGTTATGACCCCATCAATATATCCGATATTTTTATGTTGTTGAATGTAACAAAACATTGAATATTTATTTTTCACTAATAAACGTCTTATTAGCAAGTGCTTAGTTTCTATATGAAAGTAACAAAAGAAACTATTTCATAAACTAATAAATAATAGCCTAAGAATTAAGATTACAACCACGAAAAAAAAAACATTGTAGAAGTTAAGGAACTCATAATATTTCTAAAATGTGTTATTGCATGCATGCACGTAACCAAGAAATTGAAAAGTCCTATATGTTCCGCTACCCCATATATATTTATATATTGATTATGAAAAATAATTATAAGATTATCAATTAAGTACAACGCCACTCCTTTTAAGTAAAGGAACCACCTAACCAAACAAATTAAGATGCCTGAGTTACACGACATTAATCACGTACTTAAACATGGTCAACATCATTCATTCATTAATTAATTACGAAAATCAAATCGTTAACAATAATACTTAACGTGAGAAGCCTCTCAAAGCTTTGTCCATACAATAATTGTTAATGCCGACCACTTTGTCAAGTGATTTTGATAGCTCTTTCTATTATTTATTATGTTTTGAAAATTCTAGAAATTTTAATTATTAAGTTAATTTTCTAAATTCTTTTAATCAGTGTCCAAAAATAATTAAATTATTATCTCAATATGTGTGGTCCACGTCATCTCTATCTTTCACGGGTAATTCTAGCCCGAGCCTGGCTCAGCCAAACCGGTGTAACGAGAGGGCGAGTGTTTTGCACTTGCCGTGTGGTTGGTGGAAAATTTGAGAGAGTGACCAATCAAATGACAAGTGTAATACACTTATCCTTTTGATTGGTTGGATCCGACCAAGTCAGGTTTGGGTTAGAATTTTCCATCTCTCACGCATAAAATTGGCTTTCAGGTATCGCTTTTCCACGTTGAGGCATTGCATGGACCCAATGCGACTAACAACTTTGTCTTAATTATATTTGTGGTGCCTTTCATGCTCGAGTCTTGAGTCAAATACTGTACTGATAGATATATCTTCTCAATTTATTAGATTAGTATTAGTAATTTAGAGATTTCATTTAAATAAATTTTTTTGACGAGTTTCTATGTTTTCTATTGTATCACAAGAATTAAAATAAGAGATATAGCTATGTTGTAAATAAGAAAATTTGTTGTATATACTTAATTTACTTATTGACAAAAAATTGTTTAGTAACAGATACAAAGAGAAATAAAATAAGAGAGAGTGTGAGGGGAAGACGATAGAGAAATGTGAGAAGAACAAAGAATGAACGAGGAGAAAAAAGAAAAAGAGACAAACAAATAGTTTAGTCGTAAGTATTTGCACCCGTACATAAAACAATAACATATTCGGATCTTATTTAAATAGTTAGGGAATAATAACGATTCTCTTAATTATATATATAGATTAGACTCAAGAGGTAGTCATTAATCTATGCATATTAATCCTTTATCAAACGGTATAGATATAGTAATTAATATTAAATTACCGATATTTATTTGAATACAGTCTATATTCCTTACCTTACACTTTAATTTATGTCGCATTTGATATTTAATAATAATTTAAATGATTTAAGCATGTTTAATCATTTTAAAATATTAATATAAGTGTTGAAACGTATAATTTTCCCTTGTTCTCCCTTTTGATGACCAAATGTCGACACATGAATACTCTTTTGTCCAACCCTTGGAAACGGATTATGTTTCACTCTTATTGTTCTGAGAAGGACTCCTAAATTGTAATACCAAACTAATAATTGTATAATTTATTTATGAGAATATAAGTAAATTATATATTTGTTTTTGCAATTAAGCAATACAATATATGTATTAATTAATTAGTTTAATTTAAAATTTGTTTTATTTAATTGAATTTCAAATTTTATACAAAGAAGCTAACATCATAATATATCTTAATAAGGGCGTGGAAGAGTGGTGAAAAAAAATATTTTTAATTGAACATCATAAAATCTAATACGGATTTTAGGAATGAAAAAGCTTTAAAACGAGTTGTTTCATTTTTTTGAAATATTTGCAATTCATCAAGTGGAGTAGCTATTATAGTAGTCATTAAACACGCCAATAATTCAATGAGTCGATAAGTCATTATCACAACAGATGCTAAAATAGACCGGTTGTGTCACAATTTGAGTGTTTATAATTTAATGAATTGATTAATTAATAAATTGCGATGTAAGATCAATCACCTCACTTATTTTGAAGTGCATACAATTCAACAACGAAACTAATCGATCTATTAGCGTGTTCGAATATATAAAATCTAAAATAAAAAATCAAATATATGGGTATACCGTGAAGCACGTCTGCAGTTCATTTTGACCGGAATCGATAATGTTAAGGCGACGTGACTTGAAGCCGGCGTTTTCAGGGATCTTACAACACGATTCTTTGTGAAATGTGTTTAACGTTTTTAGAACGTTTTAGTTCGACGGCCCACTCAAAAAATTAATTCAGTTTAGTATAGGGCTTCATGCTACGCATAACACGATTTATATTTGTTAAAATTTGCTTCCCATGGGGGAAGAGAATGACATTAATTTATTTTTTATTACAAGTTGCTTTACTATCAACTTTTTCCGTTACAAATTTTCATATTTAAAATTGAATTTCATTTTTCGGGTATTTATTTTAAGGAACATATAAAGTTTGTTTTCGATTTTTGAATTTTGAAATTTTCTTTTATATAAATCGTGAATCATTTATATCATTATATTAAAATTGTTTGATTATTATCGGGCACCCGAAACCATATTTACTTGAAATACTCAAATTTAACCTATTTCCGAAAGGATATATGTTTCTTAAACTATACAAACATTTTTTTTTTCAAATACAATGAAGCATATAACTATTCATAGTTAATACTCTCTTGACTTTTGAATTACTAAAATTCAAGCACTAAATAATTGAGATAAACCCCTTTTTTTTATAGGTTGACTTTATTTATTTATTTTTATATTTAAAAATGCAGTTTTATTTTGTAGTACTTTATAAATATTCTCATAAATTTTCAAGATTTTGACGTAGATATAGATTCGTGGAGAAGCACGACCACAAAAACAATTCAGTTTGACAAAAACAAATGGTATATTTGCCTTTTTATTTCTTTCCGTAGATGCTCTAAACTGTTATATCTTTTTGGGAAAAGGATTATCTATTGAAAAATAATTTATTCTGAATATAACAAAGATCTAAATATTTTTAGAAACATGCATGCACTAAGTATATTAAAAGATGATTGAAATCGCAGGATTATTCGAACCTGCGATCCGTAAATCTCACCATTCTAGTGTAGCTGCGTAACTGATAACTTCAATACGAAATTTATTATTATGTTAACTTATCGCTTAAAGCAACAATCTATATTTTTTAAACAAATTCCATGATAAATATTACACCATTTACAAATTACTCAAGATACATACGTCTGAATTTTTTTAGGTGGTATTTTTTTTTATTTTGTAAAAAGAACATATATAGTTTTTAAATCTCTAGCACCGAATTTATTGTTGCCACAAATTGTATTTTTGTGTAGTGATAGAAGCAAAACCACACTTGAAAACTATTAAAGAAAAGGGTTCCCAAATACAAAATAATAAAAAAGTATGGGCAAAACCGAAATTTGAAAAACTTAGGGAGCAAAAAAACAAATAGGAGTAACTGAAGCTCTGTTAGTGCTGAATCACTCGTTTGACCTTCAGTGGTTAGCTCATTCAAGACAACCCCAGAATTTGCTACCTGAAATTTGTTACTTACTGTTGCTTTTCCCCACTCTCACCGACAACGCGTGCTCTCACGCTCTTGTTTATTTTTAATTTTTAACCCTTTTAAATCGGAGAAATTCTTGCATTTTGGTGCGAATTCTGTTCTTCAGACCAACTGAAGTCAGTTGTTTTTTTCACAACAAAATTAACTGATTCCAAAACTAACCCAACAAAAATTTAGATAGTGTGTTGAAAAGGTTAGGGTTTGTTTGGTTGCATTTAACTTAAAATTGTCAGACACATTGTTTTTTAACATTTAATACCATAATTAATGCCATTAAATAAGATTTGATGCGAATATGTTGGCCATATCAACAAATCAAAAATTAATTAGGTCAGTATAACTAATTTAATCATTAAAATATATAAGTTTTTTATTCAATCTACTAATTGAAATTAATATTATGCGAAATGAAGATATCTAATTAGTTCTCGAATATAACATACAAACGTGAAAAACTAAAAGTGGAAAGTAATAAATAACGGTGGTTAAAGTAAAAAGAGAACTAAAAATAAACAATTTATGTTAATCTTTGTACCACTTCTCACAGGAAAATGTGAAATAATGTTTATCTTGACAGTAATCAGCTGTAAAAAAAAAAGTGTTTTTAAACTTTTTTACTGGAGTTGCAGAAAGTGAAGGACGGGCGTGGGGATCTGGTCAACGCCGTTTGACCACGTTCTTTAGGTAAATAAAGACAAATCTGAAACCATAGGGGTAAATCCGTAATTTCGAAGCAGACTCCCTTTCTTGTCGCTGTTGCTGTTGCCCATTTCTGCTTTCTCTCTCTTAAAAATATGTGTATATATATATAAGAGAGGCATTTAGATTTCTCAATTATCTCTTAAAGAAGAGAAAACGAGAAAAAAAAAAACAAAAAGGAAAAATACACAGAGTAGAAGAGGAACGTAATATGAGGACGAGGAGAGGTGTTTGTTATCCTAAAGTGACGACTATGTGCCTTGGGGATAACAACATCAAGAGGAGAAAACTCGATTTCGCCGCCGGAGATTACCGGAAAAAGTTGAAACCCTCGCCGGAGACGCCCGCCGGAGGATCTGATTTCTTCGAGTCCTTGCCGGACGATCTCGTTCTCTGTATCCTCGGCAAACTCAGCTCCTCCGCCGCCTGCCCCGCCGATTTCGTCAATGTTTTGATAACGTACGTGTGGATTTTGTGTGTTTCGTTACGTTTGAATATTGGCAGTTATTGAATTTTTTTTTTTTGGAAGTGTTTCGGATTTGAGTGGATTTTGAATCTGATGATTGTTTATTCGTTGTTTGGATGAACAGATGCAAGAGACTAAACGGATTGGGGCTTCATTCGCTGGTTTTGTCCAAAGGCTCGCAGAAAATGTTTGCAGTCAAAGCGAAGAACTGGTCTGAGTCGGCTCACCGATTCCTGAAACTTTGCGCGGATTACGGAAATGTCGAAGCCTGCTATACTCTAGGCATGGTTAGTATTTTCAGCAACTTTCTATGAAACATCTCGAAAAAATTCTTCTGATTGGAGAGGAAAAAAGTGTGTGTGTGTGAGAGAGAGAGAGAGGTAGGGGAAAAAAACTAGTTGCATGTGAAAAAAAATTTAATACTGAGTTTTCAGATTTGATGAAACGACTATTATTTACTGGACACAGATTCGATTCTACTGTTTGCAAAACCGAGGAAGCGGAGCGTCATTAATGGCGAAGGCGGCGATTAGCTCGCACGCGGCGGCGCTGTACTCCCTCGCCGTCATCCAGTTCAACGGCAGCGGCGGCTCGAAGAACGACAAGGACCTCCGCGCCGGCGTTGCGTTGTGCGCACGCGCCGCCTTCCTCGGCCACGTCGACGCACTCCGCGAGCTCGGCCACTGCCTCCAGGACGGCTACGGCGTCAAGCAGAACATCGCCGAGGGGAGGCGTTTCTTAGTCCAGGCCAACGCGCGTGAGCTCGCCCTTGTTTTGGCGGCGAATCCGTCCGCCGTCGTGCCGCGGTCGTGGCTGACGTGCAATCCCCATAACCACGCGCGCGGCAACGGCTGCCCACTGTTGAGCGACTTTGGATGTAATGTACCGGCGCCGGAGTCGCATCCGGCGAGTAAATTCCTATCGGAGTGGTTTTCCGGTCGATCGGAGATTGCACCGGGCCCGGGGCTCCGATTGTGCTCTCATTCCGGCTGCGGGAGACCTGAAACCAGGAGGCACGAATTCCGTCGGTGTTCGGTGTGCGGAGCAGTGAATTATTGCTCGCGTGCCTGTCAGGCTTTGGATTGGAAACTCCGGCATAAGGTGGAGTGCGCCCCGGTGGAAAGGTGGGCCGATGACGACGCAGAAAACGACGCCGACGGCGGCGATGTCGCCGTCAACCTCAATGGCGACGCCGTCGGCGGTGAAGCAATGGATGAAAGTTAACCGCGAAATATCGGACTGTGAATGTGACGGTAACGGCACGGGAGTCTACAGAAGGAAATAGTTTTGGGGGTGAAAATTAAGAAGAGTGGAAAGATTTGGGGCCGTACTTTTGGGGGGATAAAAATTAAATCAAAAATCGTTTTTACTTATGATCACTTTTTGTAAAGTTTTTTACTCTATTTTATCATGTACTCTGCTAGAAAAATACAGTTTATGCGGCCTTAACTACATTAATCAAATGAAACGAGAAATTTCGAAGAAAAATGTATATATTTATTTTTCATATATATATGCATGTGTCTTGGTACAGTACTAATGTCCCATAAATGTTATGACACCCAGCAGATATCATGATGGGTCGTATAATTCATGTTTGAATGAGGGGAAAGTTAAAAAATAGTGCAGTAAACTGGAGGACGAAATGATGGCGGAATGTTGATGTTGCTGGGCTTTATTCACACTTCTCAAAATTGACAGCATATATCACATGAAAAGTGGGTCATACTCATGGGGGCGTTCTTGAATTTCTTGGAAACAAAGTGAGAGATGGATTATAAGTGTTGTAATGGGAATGGGATGGGTAGTGCAAATTATTAGGTAAAGGAGATGTGAAAACCGTGAATAACCAACCACATTAACATGCTTGAATTCTGCCTTAACTTTAGGGTAAAGAGTAAAGACTGAAAAGCAGATAGCTCATTTGAATCTACAATATGAAACTGGATCAACCAGTAAACCCTTTCTCTGCTTCCATAACTCTAGATCCTTAATTTACTCAGTTTTCCCTAGTCTTTATTTATTTACATATATATAATATTTAGTTAGTGATGTACAATAGATTAGAGGCGTTTTATTTATTGATTTATTCAGGATTTTGGTCGTACTGGAAAATGGTTAAAAGAACAACTAACCACTCAAAATTGAGTGTGAAGGAAAATTGATCATGCGATATTTTTTTAGGGTATATATGGAGTGTGAATGTTGAGGGTACTACTCCTGTTATATAGCGATATCGATCTCGAATCGAATCATTAAAATGTATAACTCTTTTCACCAATAATAATCGTATAACTAAGATCTCACACACACAAAACTTTTGGTTTGGGATACTATGACAGGGAAGGAAGGTTGAGTGGATTTATAAAAAATTAAAAATTGTTGCCAAATTTATTAAATTTTTAGGGGGAAGTGAAAGTGTGTTTAGAAGAAAACGGAAAGGAGTGAAAACGTACTGTGACAGAGGGGATCCTAGGTTGCAAGAAATTCCAATGACAATCTAAGCAAGTTACTGTTCCTTTTTCTGTTGGGCACTTATATTTGTGGTCAAATAATGTCAGGTTGTAAGAGAATTGACCAAAGCACAAAATCAAAAAAGAAAAAGAAAATAATGGATTAAAAAGAGGGTAAAGGTAAAGCTGAGAGTGAGGGGACACGAGCACAATATGCAAGTGGAGGATGTGCTTGTTGAGAAGAACTTTATGCCCCCCATTTTCAAAAAGAAACCATCAAAAATGAAAATATATATACATATATAAGACATGCAAGCAATTGAATAAAAAGAAAAAGAAGGGCATCTATGATCTATCCCCATAGTGCACTTATTCTTTCTTTTCTCACCATTATTACAACTATTTACTATCCCAACTCAAATTCTTGAATTTCCCCAAAAATAATTAACAAAATAAGAAGGAAATATAGCTGTGGTCCAACTTTCACAATCCCAGAAACCCATTTAAAGCCATCTTTTGTTGGTTGGAGTTAAGAGGTGTTCAACTAATTGTTGGTTGAGAATGTGAAGGACAGGCACTCCATATGGTGCAACAATGGATGCCACTATATTTCCCATCTCTTTTCATGAGTTTATATGTCCCCTACTCCTCAAGCAATTGCAAAAGATCCACATAAAACCAAGCCTAATGATGTAGAGTTACAATTATACACAATTAATGCTTGATGCTAACACATGTAAGAAATTCGAATTCAAATTTGATTTCGCCACATTCAAATAATTTAAGGTAAACGTATTGCGATTGTTACATAATCTATCATTCTTTTAAAATTTACATGGATCATACGATAATTGTGAAATACTATTCCCCTTGTTACATTGATTCGATCAAATTAGAATTATTTACTTATGATGAGATTTTGGGTCAAGCTTATGATGATTTAGCTAGGAACGTATGATTTTCTAGAGGTTTGATCGCGTAAATCTTTGGGAATTAGGATGTGGAATTGCTTTCGCTAATAGGGAAGCATATTTATTGCAAAGTCATCCATTGAGGTATTTTTCATTAGATTAAATGCACTATAGTTGTGATTGACAACAACTTTTTAAATATATTTATTTGCATATATGTATATTTTTTTTCCTTAGTGTGGCATGACATGATTGGTGTCTTAGTAGGATCGTAATTTTACTCATTTCTTCATTTGGGTAATAATAATTTTCTCGAATTAGACGTTCCATTAAGGATGTTTCCCATTCTGCGCTTTAGGGACATCAATGAATTGCATGAATTATTATGTTTGTTGTCGCGTTGATTTAAGGGATAATTAGTGATTAAGAACCTTAATTGTCATTGATATGGTGCAATTTATATTTTAATAGTCTAATCTACTCGAATTCAATAGAAAAAAACCGCAATAAAATTACCATATCAAAGTATTTCGTTTTTGAAATATTATCTTCTTAAACTATATGAATCAAACTTCGTTTGTCCTTTGCAACCCAAAAAAATTAAACACAATCAAATTCTGTCACAATATTTTGTCAGGAAATTGAATCGTGCCGCTAGCATAATACCTCTCCATGCAATCTTGTTTATCTCAACTTCATGCAAGAAATTTATTTGTACCTATGAACAAATGGTTTAAGTTTTATTGGAAATAGTCGAAGAATCAACAACGATACTTATAAATAAGAGGAAGAAAAAAAACTTTATGCAAGAAATTAAAACCATCTCTATCATTTCACCTTCACCGTTGCCGCAAATTAATTCAAGAAAAAATATTAGTTGGCCATGCAAAAAACAATAAAAGAAAAGGGGATACTTTATATTTTAAAATATTTTTAAAAAAAAGTATACAGAAGCACAGCGAGAATATGGTGGCTTGAAACGGCCTTGGGGAATTATTGGCTATATTTTGAGTAAAGAATTTGGTTGGGAAAGAGTAAAACATTATTTTATTACCTCAATAAGAGCAGCAAAATTGTGCAAAATATTTTACATAATTGTTGTAGTATTAATGTCTGACGTCTCACCAGAAAGAATTAGGTGCATATTTACTCCCTTTATGGTACATTTCTGGACCCTATTATACTGCTCAATCTTTCTTATAAATAAATTTAAAAAAAATAAATTATTTAAGCCTTAATAATGGACTTTATTTATTTACAATTTTGATTTAGTACTCAAGCTGTTTTTAATGGAAAACCTGTTAAGTAACACAGAATAGTAATTTTTCTACTATTATGGTTATAAATTAATGATATATATTACACTTCGTAGTCGTATCTCCTAATTAAATTTATACTTAATCATTCTGGTCCAATAAATTTTTATTATTTCTTTAAAAAATTTTCATGACACGTTTTCGATATCTTGTGGGAAAATAATTTTATTGATGACAAGAAAATAACATTATTTACGCACAACCAACATGAATTGATTTATAAAAAGATATTTTTCTAAAGCAATAATTCAAATTCGAATTTCTAAAATTATTTGGGGGTGTGTGCATTATTAAAAAAACTTTATTTACGAACAAAGAACAAATAGATCACAAATTTAAATTTTATGGGAGTAATCAAGGAATCAATAATGACGCTCATAATCAAATAACGAAAAAAATTATTCAAAGAAAATATTATTTTAATTAAGGCCTAATCCAAATTAAACTACTTCAACAAGTAAAGTGGTGGAGGTGGAGGCACTATTAGCTAGATGCCAGTAGCAATTAGGTTAAGCATTGGATAATTATCTCAATAAAAAACCATTAGCTTGATTTGACTCGACATTAATCTTTTAGGGACGATTCATTGCATGATTTATTCATTTCATCTCCCAAAAAGAACCAAAAGATAATGCGTTAATTGGAAGAAAAATTTTAATCTAAAACTCATCCGATCGAATTCAATTAATAATATAAGTGTACATGTTATACTTATTATGTAAATAATTATTATTTATAAATTTTATATCAATAATATAATAAGTATAAAAATACTCTCTTCACATTATATTAGTATAACATTGACGGACCCAAAATACGCTCGAATCACAGCCGTACACGTGGCACGATCTCGGAAGGCTCCCGTCGCTGCCTCAGGATCAACCTTAACGCTCGGATATGTGTGGCTCGTGGCCCTCGCCCGGCCCTA
>JBBMKE010000009.1:73648-95290 GCA_037834125.1 Lippia alba
CTGAAACCCACCCTCATAACTAAGAAACAAATAGCAAGTAGCAAGCAACACATGATAAAATTGATTCAATCGGCAAATATTTTACAGCAAGGCTAAACGATCAGTTTTGAGGAGAACAAGGAAACGGACAAAAAAGCAAGGAAACGGAGATAAAACCAACAAGATCATCCATTCAAGAATTCGTTTTTTTACCATTAGTGCTCATGTCGGAGACATTTGAGTCCAAATCAGAGCGAACTGTGAGCCTGAGCCTGCGGGGGGTCTTTAATAGTTTAGCAGAAGACACAATCTGGAAAGTGGCCCGGTTTCCATTGGCCGGAAAGCAAAGACCAGTAGCAGGAGCAGCAGCAGCAGCCATGCACTTGCACTTGCACTTGCACTTGCACTTGCACTTGCACTTGCACTTGCTTGTGGATAATTATTCAATTGAGTTCAACAATGATATGGGAAGAAGAGACTTGAGGGAAATTTTGGTTTCAAGTGTATGCCGAATTCAGCAATTGGGTATCCGGAGAAAATTGGATGCTGAAAATGAAATTTGTCAGGACGTTACTTAGTCCCAACCAAATATTCGGCAGCTGTTGGTTTAGGCAGTAGTGCTAAGGTTGGGTTTGTTGTGTGAGGTAGTGCCTTGCCCACCACCACCGCCACCGCCACCTCTTTCTTTTCTAAATTTAAATCTCTTTGTATTTTTTATTTCATTAACAAACTTACACGTTTATTGTCATAAAAATTATCTCAGAAAAAACAACTTTACTATTTTTTTTAATTTACCATTAGATTTTTTTGCTTGATATCAAAATTTATAAACATACATCCCCATCTCGAAGTTTGTTTTAATATAGAGGACCAAATATATTCAATGTTCGGGTAATTTGGATAAATCCCGTTTTGGGCATCATATTTTTATTTAAGTCTCCATTTTGGCAAAATATCTTATGATTTTCACAAAATGTTGTACTTAAAATACCTCTCAAAATATGTTGTATAATTTTCACAAAATGTAGTACTAAAATGTTCTAATATCGTATTTATATACTGTTATGTTGTATAATTTTATGGGGGATAAAATAAAAATATTCCAAAGTGATGGAGAGTTATTTCAAATTGCCTCTTCAATATTTATCCAAAAACTCCTAATTCAGAAAAGTATATTTTATATCATCAATATACATCTTATTTTTTCTCAACTCCCAAAACCCTAAAAAGTCTCTTTTGCTCTCATTTTGTTTACTACAACTATAGCATCTTTATTTCTTTCAATCTCATACTATTTTAATCATCTCTCTTCTTATTTAGCCATTTTCTTTACTAATCGATTTCGGAATTCACCCACTGGAAACCAGCTCACCTCATCGTTGTTGAAGAAGAATAAGAAGAAGTCGACACACTTAAATTTAATCTCATGTATTTTTGTAACTTTCCTGATTCGAAATTTTTGGGTCGAAATTTGTAAAATTTCTACAAATTTGAGAATTTTATATATATGTAAATAAATTTTTACAAATTTGATTTCTCTATTTTTTCTTTAAATATTTGTAGAGATTTTTTGGGAGTTTATGAGATTTGAGATTTTTGTATATACGTGTGAAGAGTGTTTTGTGATTTGTGATTTTCACATATATTTGAGATTTTTGTAATTTGAAATTTCTATATATATCTCAATAGATTTGAGGAGGGCTACTAAATTTGCAATTATTTTTTTGATTGGGTAATCTGGTGTTAGATCAAAAGTTATTATGTGTTTTGAGTATTTTAGTTGGTGTAACACCCCGTATTTCTGAGTCGACAAGTAAAATATGTGATTTAAATATCTTTTGCGTGTTAATTGAAATTATGTGAATTATGTGGATTTATTTGCATTTTATTGCATTTCATTTAATTTAATTGTCGGAGAATCGAACTCGGAACCACCTTGAACCGAAATAAATTAAACCGAGAAAACCAAGAACCGAACCCTTAGCCAAGAACCGAACTGGTTCAGCCCTTTTATTGCTTGAACGCCTTTCATTTTTCCCCACATTCCTTATTTACACATTTCATACCAAGAAAGAAGAGAAGAAAGAGCTCCAAGTGCCCAAGCCATTTGATCCAACTTCAACAAGCCATATCTCTCTCGTTTCTTCACTAATTCTCTAGTCCAAGTAAGTTTTGGAAACCCCACGATCCCCTCTAACTTCTACTCCGATAATTTCATCTTGAAATTTGGTGCATTTGTGATTTTGGCTCATATAGTGAATAGTTAGGTCATTTTGCACATATGTTGATTTGGAGCATATGAATTGGTATGATTGCATTTGGGTTTGATTTAGGAGTGCTAGATGTTGCATTTATTGATTTTATGGCATGAGTTTGGTGGCTGTATGCATTAATGGCTTGTAGCCAACTTTGATCAACATGTGCATTTGAATGGGGTTTGTAACCCAAGCTTTCATTTCTTGTTTTCTTGTTGCATATGCATTTATAATTGATCCTTGATGTATTATAGTTGTTGGTGTTGAGTTTTGTTGGACAAGAATAAGTATATTGGTGAATTTGGGATTGAACCCTGTTTTCCCGCACCTCTCTGCCCAGAAATTCCAGGCCAAACGGGGCTTTTGGCCCCTCAATTGTTTTTGCAAACGCCCGTTTGGAAAAGCGCCAGATTAAAAAATGTGTAATGCAAACGGCCGTTTGGATTTTAAGAAGAAAAGTGAAACGGCCGTTTGGGATTTAAAATTTGAGGCAGTAGCTTTTTGAACGCCCGTTTGGATTTTGTGTTGTTTTTGCAAACGGGCGTTTGAAAAGGCCAAAATCGTTATAGAAGCAACTTGAACGGCCGTTTGGGAAGCATTTTCTGGGAAAAGACACATTCCACACGGGCGTTCGGAATTTGTTCTGAAAACCCAAATGGCCGTGTGAGATGCCACTGTCCGTTTTTTTATTTTTCGTCTTTTGCGAGTTCAATTCCTTTGACCCCTAAGGGCGCGTTTACAAGGGTGGACAACTCCATCTAAGTTGGGTAAACCACTGGTTAACATTGTTTACTTCACACTTTTCAAAGCCCGCCCCAACCAGTCGGGCCTGTTGATCCAGTCTCTTATGGGTCTTCATATTGGCCCATTCAAAAAGCTGCTCTTATATAAACCATCAGATTTTTTGCTTTTTGTCCATAATTTATCTAAAATTGCTATCACTGCCACTGACACGTCATTAATCATTATGCAGATTCTAGGGTTTCTTCCCCAAAAGTTTGGCTCGCGTAATTCCTTTCTTCTGCAATGTAACACATAATCTCACAACAGTTTGAGCATTTCTCTTCCAAGTTCCAAGGGCTCGTAGGGTTGGGCACAAATAAATTCCAACTTTTACTTCAAATTTAAGATTTTATTTTCGATTTCTGCAACTATTCTCTAATTTTTCCACATCTTTTGTGTTGGTTTCACAGGTGAGGTTCAAGGTTTAATTGGTCGTTCATCCAGGTAAAGGTTTTCTGAGATTCTTCTAAGAAATAGCATTTGGAGTGTTTTGAGAGTAAATTTTACACCTTCGTCGTTGCAATTATTATTAATTTTTTCCAATGTTCCTTTATGTGGGTGTAGCATTTTGTTTTGGGATTCATGAACTCAAGCTTAATGTATCTGAATTTTGATGAAGTACTTTCTGAGTTAGGTGTTACTCTCTATTCGACCATCTTCGTTGATATAGCAGGCTGCATCATATAAAGGTTAATATGATTCCATTGGACATATCACATATTTGAGCCTTTGATAAAGGCTTAATAGCACTTGATTTAACTAATGGAGAATATTGCCATTTCATTTGATGGCGAGAAACAAGATGGGATATTAAAGAATAAAATTGTAGGACAAAGAGGTATTTTGATATTCTGGTATGATTATGAAAGAATAAAATTGTGGAAGGGCAAAGAGGTATTTTCCTATAATTTTTAATGGTCATGGGCCATTGGAGTAAACAAAAGTCCATTTTCTGTTAACAAAACCATCAAATAAAAGATTGAAGTAAACAAAGGCTTATATAACAAATTCAATGTTTACCATCTTAAATAGCTAAGCTCGTAACCAACCTAAAAGTTGAAGTAAATGCGCCCTAACCTAAATGGTTTGATATGTCCTTTTTGTATGTTAATTAGTATTTCTTGCGCTTATTTTGTGACGTGCGACTTTTCCTTACATGAGTTGCGTTTGTGAGTGCTAATATGCGACTTTTTGGAAATAATTGAATATGTGTGTTAAGCATTTGCATCTCATGCATGTCTTGCAATTGTCGTGCGTCATTTTCAGTCCATATAGAGTTTAAGTCTCGGGTTTCTTTGCATTTCTTTTCAGAGGAGGATCCGGTTGACGAGCCCGAGGACTAAGTTCTCACGCTCACTACACATTTTGCTATTTTACAAGGTGAGGCTAGGACCTTTGTATAGCTAAGCTACCTAAAGCCTTTATGTGACGTTTTCTTGCCTCGCATGTGAACCTATTATATGTATATGTAACTAAGTGCTGGATTTAGTATGTTTATGATCTTGTGAAATAAGTTTACACAGAAAAATTAGTATTAAGATATATATGAGCCTTTCCAGTTATTTCTATTCAGTTTATGGTTCTGTTAGCAAGCTAATCTATGAAAGATTGGTTCGGTGATCGGTTATGTGTTTGTGAGCTTAAAGTGTTATGGATAAGGAACACTCGGGACGGTATAGAGCCGTCGAGGTTAAGCCTGTGCATAGTCTTCACCCAAGATATCACGTGCGACCTCGGGAGCTAGGGAAGAGTGATATTTTGATGCCCCCGGTTATCTGGGGAGGACCCGTAGTAGGTTAGCTACCTCTCGGGGGTTTGATATATGTATGGATGGTTAGGGAAGAGTGATATTTTGAATGCATATATGTTTTATTTGGTTTCAATTTATAGCTTCCGCGCACTCTGAATCCTTGTTAGTTAGCTCCGCGTTGCTTAGTGTGTGTGTGGTCACCTGTTCGCTAGGATTTGAATTCAGGTACGGATTATTTCGTGACCGAATTCGGATCTTGGTGCGGGGGATGTGGTCCCTACTTGTGGGGTGTTACAGTTGGTTTATTGAACAATCATTCTATCCATTATTTGTGTATTTGAGATTTGAGATTTTGTAAAATAATTGTTTGAGACTTTTGAGATTTTGGCATATATATGTATATATTTATGCATAATATGAGTGTGAGATTTCTGCATATATCTAAATATATGTCTGCATAAACTGACTGTGTATTTCTGCATATATCTGAATATATTTTTGTATAAATTGTTGGAAAACAAACAGAGTTGCACAGCGGAAGTTAAAACTTTTTCCCTAAACTAGATCTATAAATTTGCAATGTCCGTATCGTATCTTAAGGTGTTTCAAGAAACTTACGTAGATTGAAGCTTTCTTGTAATGTCGATACCGCCTATCGAACTCCCTTCAAGCAGAAAGTCTCTCGAACGACATTCGATTAAATCCTAAAGCACCGATCCTCCAAAGTGTATCTACACCAGTCCTAGAACAACAATATAGAGGAACACGCCCATGTAGAGGAAATAAAATTTTCATCCAGGTTAAAGAAACAACCTAATGAAACTAATACGAAAAATTCAGGGAGAAGAAAATCATACACAATAACAGACATAGAAGACAATGAAAGTATGAAACCAAACAACTTTTAAAATAGATGAATTTATAAAAATTATGAAAAAAAAATATTTACCTGGTAATTGCATATTTTTTAGCTAGTAGACCTTTTAGGATTATGCAGTTTTGATCCGAGTAGAAAGAACTAGAAAAAGATATAACTGAGTTGAAATAGAAAAGATGCAAGGAACCCATGAACCCTATAGTTGTTTACGTAAATGTCAAATTAAGAATATTAATATTTTATGAGGATAATATTGTCAAATAGAATTTTAATTAACCGTATAATCTATAAGCAGAATCCAGAAACATGTCTTGTGCTGCTTCTGAATTCTGGCTTATTTCTGATTAAAATAATCAGAAGTCATCGTTCCAAACACTCCAAAACAACTAAAAATAAGCGCTTATAATGATTTTTACCTAACACACGTGAAAAAGACGTTGGGTTCAGTTATCTGACATCATGTATAAATATAGTAACATTAACGGATATAAAGACATAGACATAATGATAATAATTTTTTAATTATATTTGTTAAATAATAGGGATGAAATTTATCATTCGTACTATAATCGTTTACATATCTTTATATTTATTCAAATTAAGTTTGGTTGCATATTATTATTTCTATTCTGCATATTTTAAAAAAATTTAGGTCCAATTTATTTTTGGTAGTTCGGTAGCCTAAATAATAGATACGTGATACGCACATGATTTATTAAGAGCAAAATGGTCATTCAAAGACTTAGTAAGAAAATTCTAGTCTTATTAGAGTCATGTGTGTTTCACGTGTTGAATATTCAAGCCACCAAAACTATTTAAAATTGATTTGGAATGCTCTTTTATAAAATAAAAAACGCAAAATATGAATGTCGATACTCGACAAAATGCGAAATAAGAAACATGTTATGTAACGGAATTTAATTCAGACAAACACTAGGATGACCAACATTTTTCGTACTTGATTATGTAGCATTGCATGTTACGAAATAATTTTTGTTTAACTGTTTAGTCCGTAAATAATAAGTTTTGATTCATTTTAAATTTTTATATTTATTTCTATTAATTTCTTCTTCATTTTTTTTAATTCTTATTCACGTTTGGTAAGAATTAGTTAATTTGAATAAGTTTTCCTTTAAATTATTTTGATTGTAATCATCAATTTCATGCAATGTATCCCCTTCATTTCGTGTAATTAATATTCAGGTAAAAATATTTTTATCATTCGAACTTTACACATCTTTACAATTTATCATCCAAATAACAATTTATCATCCAAATAAATTTTTATTGCAAACCATTACATATTTTTATAATTTATCATTCAAATAAACTTTCATTGCAAACCGTCATCTACTTTTTGCATTTACGATAAATTACTCCAATTTAGTCATTTTTCATATTTATTAATGTTGACACTAAATTTGTACATGGTTTATACAATTTTCTTGAAAGCGCGTTAAATAAAAAGCGCCGTTCTTAATTGGTGATCAACTTGGACTTGGCTCTAAATGAGATTTCGTTTATTTAACGTGGATATAGTTGGAGGTCAGATTTCGGACAGATCAACTAGACAATGCAGTAAAATAAGTACAGTTTACCAACCAATTAACCGTCTAATGACAGAAAAATAAATAAATATAACATAACAAGCAATTAAACTGAAGCAAGATCATCACGAACGTAGAATTAAATAGACCAGTAAATGCAAGGGCGCAAATTGCAGAATCCTCAAAAAACATAATTTGAAAATTGCAGAATCCTGAAAACATAATTCGAAAATGTAAAAGCTAAAACAAGTAATCAGGGTTGTGATTTTAAACCAATAACTGACATGAGAAAGTCGAGTTTATCATTAAACTCCTCCTTCCGATCAGAGGGATCCCCCACAGATGATGGTGGCTCAATTCCTGTGAATAAATACAAGGCTTTTAGTTCTTCAAAATATGAAGGATGCCTTGTTGCCTTGAAACCGACTATTACTCTGATTGCGTCGAGTTGTTTCCATATCTTGTCCTCTGGCAACTCTTCCTGCCATATACCCAAGTTTACATCAGTGATGATGGTAATGAAACAGATTCACTTTACATTCTCTACAGCTACAAATTTATACCTTATCAGCAACCATGGCAACAGCATTTTTTGGCTCCAATATCCCTGGAATTCCCTCATCATTTTTCAACTTTGTTGATGCTGATTTTTCAGCATCAGGTATCATTGATTGCTTATAATAATCTGTTATTGCAAAAGCATGCAAAATAAGACCAATAGCATTGGGGTGAAAATTAACTTTACAATCTATTAATTTACAAGAGCTTACCTCCTGGATGTTTAGAAACAATCGGGGTAGACTGCTGATGAGACACTGCCATAGTCGTGTTGGTCTTAGTTCCCGCAAGTTTTTTTTGTTTCTCTTTGCCATTCGAAACGTTACCTAAGTCATCTTTACTTGTCTCTTGCACAGGGACCATTTCCCCTGGTAACTTGAGGTTATTTGCATAAGAAACCTTAGTTTCTCCCTTTGAAAGAGACTCCCTGTCTTTCTTCTTTGCGTGGTTTTTCTTTCTTCCCTTCCCTTTTGAAAGAGTAGGAGTCGGAGTTGGACTTTTGTCCTCTAAATTCCCCTCTATCCCGGTTTGTACAAACTTGCCCCTAATTTCTTCACCGTCTGTGACGAGCGGATCAGGTTCTACAATGGGTACAGTGAAATTTGAATCCAGCTTCCCCGAGGTATGGTCCACATTGTTCTCATCTTCGTTTGACTTTACAGATGTATCGCCAATTTCACTACTGTCCACGCCGTTGGTTAAAGAAGGTATTATCTCAGACGTATAGGGGTTCGAACCAATAGTAACATCATCATTAATCTCCTCATAGTCCACCATTTCCATGCCAGTTTGAATAGTGCTCTCTTTTTCCTCATCAGTTTGATATTCCAACAGGGGTGGCGAAGGCGAAGGCGAAGGCGAAGGTAACAGCTTACTCATGAGCTTCTCCGTGCATGCATAGCTAGCAAATATAACACCAAATGGTATGGAGAAGGCGAAGCCAATCGCAGAAATAACAACTAGGGGAGGAAGCACAATGGGAACAGATGAAATCACAATGCCTGTCATCGCAACCTTCTTTCCAAAGCTCATCCCTGTATTCATCATCCAACCGATTAACTTGCTCTTCTCACTACCTAATTCATCCTCTTCGTCTAAGCAACGGTAATAATCCACAATTTCCCAATCCAAGCTCGGATCTCCCATCCTGTAAATTTACGATTAACAAAGAGTCACCATTCAACTATAAATTGGTAAGATATGGCCAAATTATGTTACATCATCAAAAGGTTGAGTATCATAGAACGTAACCATAATCAATGGAGACACTTTAAAATCATGGTAATTCAATCCAATAAATGCCATTTGGAGGAAGAAAAAGGACTAAGCTGGTATTATTATGGTTCAACTATTTGGGATATATATGGTCGATCAATTTATGTTATTTTAACCGTAAATTTCGTATTTGAATTTATGATAACGAAACTATTATTGATTGATAAATTTTTTATGCTTTAATCTAATACTACTCAGCTACTATATTCAAATAATCACAATATGAAAACCAAAAATAATAAAAATTGAAGGTGTTACTTTACAAATGATGAAGACTTGGAAATGATAAGCTAGCACACATTGACTCTATAATTAATCTTTGCCCTTCTGGATGCATTATAATAAAAATAGAAAAAATTTATCGGTAACCTATACGGCTATCATAGAACAAGGAAAACGGTGGTGGTTAAAGAACCGAGAGAAGTTATCAATTCAAGATTTAACCATACATAGCTATCTTTATACATTATATTCGTGATGAAAGTAATGAGTTGAGAAATTTAATTAAAAGATTCAAAAAATAGACTAGTTGGATAAAGAAAAATGATAAGAGGTAGAATCAGATGGCATACCCGATGATGGACAAGACAACTTCCTAGCCGCGAAGGTAAACTATTAATGTTTCTGTATATTTAAGAAGGCGCCTAAACCCTAACAAACCAGTTATCATAGTTTAGAAAAATGCTTTCGAGTGTTTATGGGAAAGTGAGCCAGTGACACGCGTTGGGAAACTAAATGCACAACTTGCATGGAGAGGCCAGGCGTCTTGTTCTTCAGTCTTCAGTTTGCACTTATTTCTTTTGGAAATCGTCTATTATCTAACCTATTTAATATTAATATTATAATTGAGAAAAAAAATTATTTTGTTTAATTAGTCTTTAAATGAACTTATGAATTAATTTAGAATCAAATAAAGTGATCTCGTATTATGCTCATTCTATACTGTTCTGCGATTATGAAGTTTTATTGTTAACAATTTCTTTTCGTTATCCCTGACGGATCCGAAATACGCTCGAATCACAGCCGTACACGTGGCACGATCACGAAAGGCTCCCGTCGCTGCCTCAGGATCAACCTTAACGCTCGGATATGTGTGGCTCGTGGCCCTCGCCCGGCCATATCCTCACAGCCCCCTCTCTTGGGGCACTCCCCTATGAAGATCCTTCCCTCGAGGGTCAATCCTCGAGGCCTCATCGCTCGTGAAGACATCCCTTTGCGTCTCTTACCAATGGACCATATTCCAAGCGTCTCAACGCTCTCACAGTACTGGGGATCCCTCCTCCACGATCGAAGGATCGGTCCCCCAACAACCTCTGACACAGTAACCAATCATAACGGCCAAAAGGTCATAAGGACACATATCTGTCACTATCGCGCCCTCACGTTTCGACACGTATCTAGGGCTACGCTATTTCTGGACCACCAGGTTAATTTTACCTAATTGACCTTGCCCTTAACCTATAAATAGAAGGGTCACACTCCTTCTTCCCCAAGTCATCCTCTGGGCAGAAAACACATTTTCTTCACAAGTAAAACACTAAACTGGAAACCCCATTGCAGCTCTTTCAAGCTCTTTCACAGCTTCACTTTCCTCACTAAGGTGTTACTCTAGCTGGTAGAATCCATGCTCAACGGGAACCCAGTTTCTGAGGCCTTTTGCCTGTGATGGTCTTCCCTTCACACAAACACAAATAGAAAATGATTTGGTGTTGATTTCTTCCCTAAACCATTTCCGACATCATCAAACATAATTAAATTTAAATTAGAATTACCGCAATACGTATGCAATATTAGTATTTAACCTGTTATGATAGATCAGTTGTTTCTTTCTCTTTTCATTATTATTTATGATGCTAAGCAAGAACGACTCCATGTAAAGAATCATAAGGTTAAATGATCCTACTAAGTTTTATTTTTATGTATTTGGAATGTATTTATTTTATATTTAAATTTTTTTGACCCCATATAAAATTAATATATATATATATATATATAAAATTTATTTTCGAACTTTTTCGACACTATTTTTATTGATAATTTTGAAGTCGTCCATGAGATTAAGTATGCACAATTAAGAAGATAGAGCTATTTATAATTAATATTTGTTAAACTAAGCCTAGTTTTTACATAATGCATTAGCTTTACACTTGTATGCCTATAAAAGTCCACCACCACTCCTGCATTATTATCTCATGCTCTCATCACCAATGGACTGTGGACCTTTTGCGTACTTAGTTTGGCAACCTCTTATCAATTGCATATTATTTTTATTAACCTAATTATTTCTCTTTAATTTTCCAGACCAATTTCTTCTGGTATTCCACACTCAGCCTCAATGCAAGTCATTTCTTTAATTATTATTATTATTATTTAATTGCTTGGGTTGAGTATTTCTCTTAAATTTGTATTTATTTTAAGTTATCCTATTGCAATATGCACTGCCCTTGGGTAGATTCTGGAGTTGGGTCCAAATTTCACCGCATCAAATCGATAGGGGTGAATTTACCGGTCCATCTTAAGGGACATGTGGCCAGGCTCGCATGGTAATGAAACATGTGAGCTCAAAAGCTCACAAAGAGTTCAAGATAGCCAAGCTGTTTGAATGTTAAAAGATGCTTATAGACACTGAAATTCTGTATAGAGCGTCGTCATCGGATAAGAAGATCTCATGAGATGAGAATGGATCGAATCACATAAATGATAACATCACTAAAACCCTAACAAATCTCTTGTACTTATAAATTACATAGGATCTAAAAGGGTGAAAGAGAGAGATATGATTCGTGACATACGCTGATCATATAATTACTTTAAAACATACGTTAGTTATAATTAGACGATACTTTGACTTTTTTTTTACCTAACCGAATTAATAACTAAAGATACATTAGACGATACTTCTTTTAAATACGTTCTAACTTTAACTTCTCCATATGCAAATCTAACGAGCGACGACATTCTCTCCCCCGCTCTCTTGGACCTTCTGGAAATGGAATGGGAAGTTGAAAATTCATGATTCTTGAAAGTGGGCTGGGCCAAAAAATCAAATGGAGTGTCCTATTTTTCAATACTGTGGGCCCTACTATGTTCCCTGGCCTAAAATTGTTGATGTTAAATTTCTTCCAATTTTCATCTCCATCACAATCACAAAAACCTTCAATGCTAAAACCTACTGCAACTCTACATTTTCATTTCCATAATAAATACTTTTGACTTGGGACATAATCAACTGTTTACTTGGCTTCTCTTGAGTGGCATCAATTAATTTTATTTAGACTCGGAAGTGCAGAAATCTGTGCAAATTTACTGTACTACCTCCAAATAAATAATTTCAGACATTTATTTTCAAATATATGGAATACAACGAGTTAGTAATGGGCCCATAGAAAACCCAGTTTTCTATGCGACAGTTGGCCCAATATAGACGTATGTAAAAGGTAAAAAAAATTGGTTGAGAGGAGACTCATAAGGTTTCTCGTAAATAATCTCACAATCGCCTTGAATGATTCTTGTTTAAGAAAAAGAAAATTCTTGAATGAGCTTGCTGTGGGCCCCAAATTGCTACACGGCCTACACTTTTTTAAAATAAATAAATATATATTCTACTTAATAATAATAAATATTAAAAAGTTACACTCTCTTACGAGCTTAAAGTTGAGTATGTGATCCAACGAGGACACTTGCAATATAATTATTATTGCATATTTGGTTACGTAAATATGATGTTTAGAAAATATTTTATTTTTTTAGGTACGTATCGGGGTTGGCATAGTTGGAGAATTAACAATATTCTGAAAACACAAATTTATTTGGGCCTTAAACCTTAAAACTAATATATGAAACCTGATTGGGCTAATTGAGCTAAGGCCCATCAATGAAGCTTATATGGAGTTTTTCTTTCAGGTATTAGCTCCATCTCACCAGCTCTTGTTCTCGATCAATCTCCGATAGACAGGTTTTAAGGTAAATCATCAATCTACGAAATTTCTGTAATGATTCTTTGTTGATTATTCATGTTCCCAAATTCCCAGCTTAATTTTCATGTATCGATCTGAATTTTCCCAGTTTCGACAATATCAGGATTTGAAATTTAGGGTTTGTGTTATTGTTGAGCTCATTGTGAATTGAAATCTGGGGTCAATGCTTGAAAAGAAGTCTCGAAAGATTCTGCTATTATCAATTTCAGAGTTTCATCGTTTAGTTAATGGTGTTCAATTAAACTTTTGATATTTGGAGATAATGGAAATTTCCATTTCGATTTGCTTGTGCTTTGCGAATCAAAAATGATGAAAAAATGTTTTTTAAGTTCTTTTTTAATTGGTTGGTTTATTGTAGATGGGGTTCATAATGGAGTTTGCTGAGAATTTGATTCTCCGATTGATGGAGGATCCGAAGGAGAGAGACAGGAAATTCAGGGAACATTTGTATGATCTGCAAGACAAGTGCAAAAAGACTAAGGAAATGTGGGATTTGCCTTTGCGTCCGTATGGATTCTGGACATTTGAGCGTCACAATGCACAGATTTTCTGGGATTCCCAGATTAGCCAAGTTCCAGGTCGCCGTGACCCATATGATGACCTCCTTCAGGATCAAACTACCAAAAAATAATTGGTTAGTATTAACATTTTCTGTTGTTTTTGTGGTGAAACTCTGTGTATATATTTGCTTGTGTGTGGTGTATGTGTGAAACTAGCAGAGATGAAGCTCGTGGGGAGCTATATAAATGTGGTTGCCTTCCGTCAGGCTCTCATCGAGAGCTACATTTTATGTATCTGTTTTTTTCCCAAAAAGATCCGTTCTTTGGAACAGGTTTATACATATGCATTAAGTCTTAGCTTTTTTAGTTCAGTGTAGTTTATCGAGTTTATATCGTAGTTCTTCTGAGACGACAGAGCAGTGATCAAGTTCTTGTTTGACGTGCTGGTAGAATTTTACTTCATGGCTATGTTGATTCTTTCATGGATATATGGTATACACTTGTCCACGTATAGGAAAGATGCAGCCCCTGATATAGATTTTGTCTCTCTTAAGAGTATATGAAGTGCATAAGAGTTTGAAAGTTTTGTAGGTGTTATGAGACCATTGATCGATCAGTGTAGTGAATTACTGTCAGAAGAAAAGAAAATCAAAAGAGAAGAAAACGAGAGTAGATTAGTGGGACGAATTTATAAACTTCAATGGTAATTCTCTTCGAGTGTCTTCTGCATTTTGTTGGTTATAGCCTATAGGGATGCATCAGCATCATTGTAAGGGTATTTTCCACTTGTCCTTGAAGCTGTTTCCGTCATCCTCATTGAGTTCAGAATTAGTGAACTATATACTATTGAGGTGTGTTGAGTCTTTGTGTTTCTCTTCCTGCACTTACATCAGATCTTTTCTGTTCCTCTCGTGCAGGCACATCGTATTTGGGTTATGTTGTGAAGTCCTGATGGCACTGTACTTGTCCTTCTTCAGTAATTTTCCATGGAACTTGGAAAAGTTTTCTTGTGTTCAAACAGTTGTAATAAATAATATTGTGAGCAAAATTGTGTAAAGACTATGCTACTGCAAAGTTTATCTAGCTTTCAGTTTTGCTTTTCTGTCTTCCTCATTTGCAATTTGCTTACTCAGAATCCAATCCGTAATTACAATATTGGTGTCTGTAACTCTGTAATTTAGTGAGATTATATTTGCGGATGGCTGTTTACAATACCTTGAAATTTTATACTTTTGCCAGCAGTGTCGTGTCTGCAAATAAATACACAACGTCCACAGACCTTACACAAATTTGCAAGAGGTTTTGCACATGCACCCAAAAGTCTACAACTTGCTGCACTCTTAATTTACTTAAATATACATCAAAGTGTACTACGGTGTGATTCATCTGTTTCTTAAGAAGAACCAAATGCTGAGTTCATATAAGAAGTTTCCTTCACCCCTTATAAATCACTACCGATGTGGTACGATGACACCTGACGCAACGAAGTCCCACACAATTCACGCCACTTGCACGCTCGATTTCTTCCGACCTCAAGTAGTCTGTCGATTTTATTCAGTTCCTCAACCTATCAGGTCGAATGATAGGTTGGAGATGCGCATTTAGTAATGCACAAATTCTTTTTGACATATAAGTACCTCAAGCAAGCAAGCAAGCACATTCAATACACTCGAATAATTAGGAGGGTGTGGTTGATAGAAAATGACTCATTCATCCTTTATCAAATGTCAGAAATTCGAATCTTGACTTTGGGTATAGAACAGTTTTAAATCTCCTGTCCTGGTCAGCTGTCCTACCCTATGAGGTGCCTATAATCCAGCTGTAGTCGACGGTGGATGTCGTGGTCTAGATAAAAAAAAAATTAATACAGTCGAACTCTTTCAACTTTCAATTGAATCTTAATACTTTATTGACTCAAAACACTGGAGAGTTTATTTTATCGGGCCATCTAACCTAATTCGCCATCTCTTTTTCCTTGTCCTCCCTAAAGTTGAAAGCATCCCCTTTATACAAATTCTTGATCCTGAGACTTAATTACCATTGGATAAACTTCTGCATGCATGATTGACACCTACACCAATGAAGCGTTCAATATCGGAATGAACTTTATAAATCTAATTTGATCGATATCCTAAATAAAATTAGATATTGTTTATTAAATTGTTCATTATGTTCAACAGAAATTATAACTCGTTCGAGTTGAGTAGGCTTAGTCCCTGCTTGGTGAGGTTCGATACACACACTTCCACATGATTTAAATTAAATTTCCCTACGTTTTAATCCGCCCAACAAACAAGGTTATATAATCCTTATCATCGAAAAAGTCTAAATTGTCGCATCATCACACAAAATTTCAGAATCTAAGAATGCAAGAAGCTTCCATTTAGAGACTCAAGAGTCAGAAAGCAAGCCTTACAGCAAACACACCACACAGCGTCTGTTCTAAATAATGTACAGAAAGCATCCCCATTAGCAATATATTCAAAGGGATGCCAACACCACCCTTCACCTCAAACATGAACTTTACATCATACCAACGAAAAGAAACAATCAAGACACGCACACTCGACCAACTACGCTAGACAACGCCTAATCTATTCTTTGTCGGAATCACTCCCACTTGAGCTTTGCTTATCCTCCTCCTTCTTACCAGCAGCAGATTCCACCTGTTTATACGCCTTCGACATCTCCTCAACAGGGATTAACGGAACATAGTTGAATACACTGTAACCCTTGGCACTCAATTCCTTAACCAACTTATTGTACTTCTCGGACAAGTGCGCAGCAGCAGGAACGGCAGTCTCGAAGACTCCGTGCAAAGCAGGGTACTGATTAGCTTTGTACCACACAACAGCAATTTGACACACAACAATGCTCCTCGAGATTTTACCAGCATGAGAAATGGCCGCAAGTGGACCTTCTACTTTGGCTTCCTCCGCTAAATCTTGCACAACTTGTGAGGCTTTCTTCACTATCAATTCGGCCCTATACACTACGTTCTTGGCTGCCGGTGGAGCGCATTCATCAAATTTGTTGACAGCCTCGTCGACCTGTTGAAAAAAGAGAATTCTTAATTGAATTCAGAGAAGAAACCGATGTAACAGTTAATGTAAAAATGAAATGAGAAGGTGGAAGCAAAAACATATCTGTCTTGGAAAGATTTCTTCAAGGGTATCACAAAAATATGCAATTTATAATATACTACATGGGAAAATTTGTCTCAAAAACAATCAAAAGAATCAAGAAAGCCCGATTCAAATCATGAGCAGAAACAAAAGGCAGATCAAAGACGTGAATCCTCCACAACTCCTAATCAAAACCTAAGGTTACGAACAAATCTTCATTCAATCAAAATAGCTCAACAGCCAAAGGTACCCCATAAAAAAAAAGAAAAAAAATTCTACCTTCTTGTCGAGGAAAACAAGGATATCGCCAGGAACGCCTTTGAATTTTTGATAAACGGGCCCGACAACAGCACTAACGTTGTTCTCGATCTTTCCGACGACGGTGGAATTGAGCGACCCAAAATTTTGTTTGGCGTACTCATACAGATTCGACACCAAAACGACGGCGTTGATCGCCGCAATCCTCACGAAACCCAGGTGCTTCAATTGCAAATCACTCCTTTCTTCCACCTGATTCCCGAAAAAAAAAAAAAAAGATCACCAAAAAAATTATCAGAACACCAAACAAATTCAAATTCATACAAAGTGTAAAAAACCCACAAAATATTACCTGAGACGTAGCCATTTCCTCCTGTTTCCAGAATACCAGTCCGATTTATTCTTGATTTCTTCAGAATTTCACCAGATTTCTTTCTTCTCTTCCTGTAAAGATGAAGCCAAGAACAAATAATTAATATAGCTGAGGGAAAAGAGATCCAGGGGTAAATTGGGAATTGAAGAAATGGACGATTGATATGATACCACGTAACGTACGATGAAGGAGATGATAATAAATATTGTACCGACGAATCAAAAACCAAGTTTTGGGAGAAACTGCTTGACTACTTTGACAATGCTAGGGGCTCGTAGAGATTTCCTCAAAGAGGGAAGGGGCCCCTTAAAGCTTTTTCTTTGTGTTCAGAACTTTCTCGAACGTGGATATTATCTACCTTTTTTTTAATCATATCAAAAATTGAAAAAGCATTTTAGTTGGTGGGATTAGAATATTAAAAAAATTTCTGCAGAAGAAAGATATAAAGTTTAACTTATTGCCTCTCATTCAAGTGATTCTTAATCTCAGAGTGATAAATGTGAATAATGATTTAACATACAACACTTATAAAAATATTATTTTATCGTGATCGAGTCAAAAATTCGTATCAAACACTAATCATGTGAGAAATTCAAAAAAAATTCATATTACCGTATCCGTGCCGTGACACACCGGGTACATGTTTGTATATCATAGGAATAATGATTCAGTTAATCAGTGTTAATCTCATTCTTCTACCAGAAAAAAGATAATCTCATGTGATGAATATGATAGGCACCACACAAACAATTAAACTTACTTCCAATTGGGTTTTGATTAAAAAGATTCGTGTCTCCAGATTATTTACGGAGAAAATGATTTTTTACTCGTTAATATAAAAATGCTAACAGGCGCCTCAGTTAATCAGCTAAAGTTATATAAACAAAAGCGTTAAAATGTCCGAGAAACATAGAAATGAAGAACCGAGTACAATCATATACAGTTAACATCAAGAAAGGAGGGAATTAAAGCTCACTTTATATCTCATCAACTCAAATAAAAGTTTACTTTAAATTTACCCACGGAATGGTAAATGAAAGGTTGTTTCTTCAGCATTCACCATAGATGTCTCCATGATTACTACTTTCAGAGTCCAAAGAAACAAATGCATTGAAGTGGCTATTATGAATCCAGCTTTTTCCAGGCATTTTCTGCACTCCTCTGTTCTGCATTTGTTTCCAAATCTTATGAGAATCCTTCCACCTCCCAACTGCTCTATACACATTAGCTAAAAGCACATAACTCAAGTGATAATCAGGTTTCAATTCTATCATTTTCATGGCCACACGTTCTGCAACATTGGGATCAGTCGTTGCAGCACAAGCACCAAGAAGAGCAGCCCAAAGAGAAGGCTCGTTTCTAAATTCGGCATTGTTTATCAAATCTTCCGCATCCTCTATCTTCCCGGCACGACCTAAGAGATCAATCATACAACTGTAATGCTCGATTCCAGGTTTTAGTCCAAAGTCATTTTTCATCGAGATGAAATATTTGCGCCCTTGTTCAACCAAACCGCTATGGCTGCACGCAAAGAGAACTTCGAGAAAACTAATGTTGTCCGGACGAACATTTTCTTGGATCATTTGATCAAAAACTTTAACGGCTTCGATTCCTCTCCCGTTTTGAGCGAACCCTCCGATCATCGAGTTCCAAGTGATCAAATTTTTAACGGGCATTTTTACGAAAATTTGGTAAGCAAAATCAATGCATCCGCATTTGGCATATAAATCTACCAAAGCCGATTCGACAACTACATCTCTCCAACTTCCTCTCTTCAAGTATTGGCAATGTACCTCTTTTCCAAGTTTCTCAGCTGCCAAACCGGCACATGCACGAAGAACAGTACCAAAACAGTAAAGGTCCTTCTCCACGTTTCTGAACAGTTTAATCACCGTCTCAAATTCACCTTTCCTACAATACCCTCCAATCAATGCGCATGACGACACTGAATTCTTCCTCTCCATTCTATTGAAAACACGTTGTGATTCATCTATCATCCCACATTTGGCATACATATCCACTAAACTACTATCAACAAACACGTTTTTGTGAAAACCCCCTGTTACTACGCGACAATGAACTTCTTTACCTTGCTTCACCCTTTCTAAATTTCCCAAAGCCATCAAAACGCTCCCAAACGTAAACCAATCCGGCGAAAACCAACATTCCCTACACATTCGATAGAACATCCCAATAGCATCCCGATACAAATCGGATCTCGTTAGCGCAGAAATAACCGAGGTACAACAAACAGGATCTGGTTCAGACATTTCATCGAACACCTGGCGGGACTGATCAGGCGCAGAACCTTTCCCATACATATCAATCAAAGCCGCCGCAATCACCTCATTACACTCAAACCCACATCTCACAACAACCCCATGTAAGCATCTCCCCAAATTCAATCCCCCAACTTCCCCACACGCCTTGATCACCGCTGACAGAGTGAAAGCATTCGCCTCAACGCCGGAATCCAACATCTCCAAATACAACCCAATCGCATTCCGAGGCCTTCCCGCGCGAATGTACCCAGATATCATCGAGCTCCAGGCAACAACATCTTTATAGCACAGCCCATCAAAGAACTTCCGAGTGTCATTAAAATCTGAACCCAGTTTGTAGTAAAGGGCTAAGAGGCTGTTACCCACGAAACGGTCTGTTTCGAGGCCTGATTTGGTGAGATGGCAGTGAAGCTGGAGGCCTAGGGTGAATTGGCGTGATTGCAAGCAAGCATGCACGATTGTGGCGTATACGATTGGCTTTGAAAAGCTGTTTTCTGTCTGGAGGGTGGAGTTTATGGAGCTGAGGAGAGATATAGCTTGGGAGAGAGAACCTGATCTGCAGAGGTGGATGATTTGGGATGCTGTGGAGTGAGAGTGAGATGAGTAATGGTGTTTGAAGAAGAGATTCATCTGAAATAATATTTGAATTTGCGGCAGCACCATAGTTGTTTATCCTTCTTGATTGTTATGATCAACAGTCTGCAACGGAAATAAAATAATAACAGAAGAACACATTTTTTGTTTGATTCGTTAGCTTTTGGGTAGGGCGATTCGGAGTGGATCCAAGCATTCCGACTCCGAATCAGATTATATAATCTAAAAATGGAATCCGGATTCGGATTCGTGCATATCATATTCGACGAAGCACGAGAGTTGGCAGCATACGTATAAATGCTAACAATTGAGAAAAGCTTAGAATCAGTGAATGGTAGAAGACGACGATTGAGAACTCAAGTTGGAGAAGAAGTGGAAAAGCAATTGAGGTGGGAATTGCGATAATGTGTGCGGCTGTGCGTGTTAGGAGTAGGGTTTACTTTCAATATCTCTTTTAATTAGTGCGGTAGATTACCTTTTTTATTTTAATTTTATTTCAAATATTATATATATATAATATGCATTATTATTCAGGCACATACGTATAAATACTAGATTTAATTTGTATAGTGAAATATATTTTTTCTTGGTACAATATAGTGAAATATATACTATTAAATACAATGGTGGATTGTTGAAAATTTAATTTTAACTAATGTTACTAATATAAAAAAAAATTAAATAAATATAAAATATATCGGATTCGAATCTTTAACGGATCGAATCCCTCAATTCATATTCGCTCCATTTATTTCGGATATCGAATATTTATAATCGGATATGATCCATTTAACTTTATTATCGATGGAATATGTCAAAATTCAAATCGGATTTCGGTCGAATTCGAATTAAAATCCGATCCATTGACAACCCTACTTTTGGGAGTAGCATATGCAGAGTCGTCGCCCACTTTCTAAGGCTTCAAATATAATGAGAGATTGAGAGATTTTAATTGAAATTTGATAACCAAATCCTATAATATGTGTCAAAAATGAGAAATTGGAGAAAATGATTTGAAGTGGGAGAAGGTTGGTGGGAAGCGCGATAATTGGAGCAGCTATGATGGAGGATGGAGGTTGAAGCCAGGCGGGGCGGCGTGGAGGAGTGGTGGCTGAGATTTGAAATTTTAATTTTGAGATTTTGACTTTTGAGGGCTGGGCGTCAAACTTTATTCTCTTCCTTTCTTTATTGTTTTTTTAGGGGTGGGCGTAAGGCTGCAAATGAGCCGAGCCGAATTTTGGCTAAAAAACCAAATTCGAGCTCGAAAATTGATATGCAGAATTGAGATTGGGATCGAACTCGTCAAGCTGGAATTTCTTCGGTTTGAATTCGGCTCATGGTAAATTCGGGCTCGACTAGACTTGATTTAGCTCGAAAAATCTAACTCAAGATCGGGCTTGATTCTTATATTTTTAACATTTGAAGATATATGTAATATAATATGTGATAAATAAATGTATATTTACATAATATAATATTGGATCATATACAAATTATGAAATTATATAT
>JBBMKE010000009.1:95390-106690 GCA_037834125.1 Lippia alba
GAAATCACAACGGACCTCGAAACACCACCCCAGGTGCACTTGAGCAAATTGAAGGCAAAACACAAGCCTTAGGATTCAAAATATACCACATAGATGCACAGCGTATGCTTAAACACTTAGTGGGTGCAAATAGTCATATAAGGTTCGTAAACAAATCATATTCAAGCATGTGAATACAATTAGAGTCAAATAATGCACATGCGGCATCATACAAATCAATTCATGCATACGAATGGCATACACTTGCATACAGAATGCAAAACTCTTATTTAACATGCATATAATGCATACATAAACAAACGAGAAGCATGAGAAACACGTAACAAACGAGCAAAACACAAAAGCCACATAGACTGCCCGAAACGGCCGTTTTGGATCCAAGAAGAAAATCCAAACGGCCGTTCCGGCCTCACAGAAAACACAGAAAAGCCAAGCCAAACGGTCGTTTCGCCAACAAGTACAAAAGGCAAACGGTCGTTCGGAAACTGTCTGCAAGAACAGACACATTCCAAACGACCGTTTGGAAATCATACACAATCTCTAAATGCCCGTTTGGGAACCATATGTTCCTAGACTACCCCTTCGGAACGGCCATTTCGGATACAAGCAAAAACTCCAAACAGACGTTCCGACCTTCCACACGCGGCGCGTACAGTAAGCCAAATGGCCGTTCGGGAAAAATAACTAAAGCCTAAACGGCCGATTTGGCCTGACCTGCTCGAAATTCATGGCAGAAATGACGACGGGTCCAACACCAAAAACACGCACACACGCACACACAAAGCCCTAACACACGAAACTCAAACCGGGAAGCATATACATCATATAGATCACATATTTGCAAGTAATGACTCCCAAAATGAGCCCAAACACCCAAAACTCGAGCCTATACACTTCATCGTCTTCCCCAATTAGCACTTAGGTACGTTTCAAACTACGAAAGGGGACGTAGAATTAAAGCACGTAATGAGTAGAGTACAAATCTTCCCTTGGATCGTTGATTGATCGGTCGAATTGTCGTAAGCTTGAGCTCGAAGCTTGGGGCCAAAATGGAGTCTTCTCCTTCTCTTCTTTTCCCCCACTTTGATTTGTTTTCAAGAATGAAGAGGGAAATGAGAAATTTGGCTAATAAAGCCGGTTCGGATCGATAAACGGGTAGGTCAAAAACTCCGGTCCAACGGATCGGATTCTAAAACGGTAGGGTTATCAAACAGATTTAGAAATCGAATAGGCTAATTTCATTACGTTCGAATCATCGAAACAAATTAAATGAAGGGGTCGGAATTCGAATTCAAATTCGAATTCCCGAGCTCAAATAGCCACGAGGGCAAAATCACCCTAATTAAAATTAGGTATCCTAATTCGACAATTATTGAACAATTGAGCTCAAGAGAAATTAATTAAATTCTAAACGCACTTAATTAAATTAAATCTACGTTGACACGTAGCATGCAATTCACATAAGTCACGTAATTACTGAATTAAACTCTGACGCCGTACCTGGTAAGATGAGAAACGGGGCGTCACACTTACATACCCAATTTTTTTATTGAAAAACTGGCTCATTTCTTTTGATCCAAAGATAGACCCATTTAACCGTGTAATAATGTAATAGGAGAAGAAAGAAAAAAAGCAGGGATCCCCAAACTTGTCCCGAATCCCAAACTCTTTGACTCGTAAGGTGCCCAAGTTTCCGGGACGTGCTCGAGTACCCAATTTTCCATCCCTATCCTTTAATTCTTGGTTTTTCTTTTATACATGTTTTTTTTTTAATTCTTTCATTTGGTAATTAAATAAAACTGTAGGTTTGTATACATAATATATAGAATTTACAATACATAATGCATATGTATATATAGTATTTAGTACATATGATATATGCATATATATTTATTTATATATGCAATTAATATAAAAGGAAGTCGTGTTACAGTGTCATCAGCCGTGTCAATGCTAACAACTAAGAAGCCAAAAGGCTGTTACTGATGCTGCATTAGCAGTAAACAAATTGAAAAGGAAATGCACAGCTACACAAGCGACCTAAGTATAATAACTTAGAACTGAAAAAGGTTAGATGAAATGATCACGACAAAAGGCTATAAGAAGGCATATCCTCAATTCTCAGCACATCATCCATTAGAAACTCCTTCTCCAGCTGAGATCTAGTCGATTTCAATATTTCCTGTTTCAAAATATAAATGGAAGTGAACATAAAAACCAAGAACATCGTTGGAATAAGTTGTTGTCGTCGTGGTAGGGCCTTACATTGAACTCCATGTAAGTTGCGTTTCTCTCCAGCCATAGTTTGTCCATAATCATGAATGCAACACAGTACAGAAGGTCAAAAGCCCATTCGTTCTCTGTAAAAGCATAAATTTTCAGGGCAAAGATTTTCGAATTCATGCCGTGTTTGATCTCATGCATGGACCAATTTCATTCACTTTTTATATATAAGTTTAATTTTGTTATAAATTGAGTTTAAATTAGGGTAATTACACTTTCATACCTGAGGTTTGACATAATTCACAAACATCACCGGAAGTTTGAAAATTTACAAAAAATTTCCCCTATCAAAGGATATATATCACATCTTCATAGTTATAACTTATAAGTTTATATGGCATGGATTAGACCAAATCTTTGAGTATTACGGGGGAAGATTTTGTAATTTCTGAAACCTCGGGGAAGCATTTGTAATTAGGCCGCGCAGCAGATTATTTTTTTAAAATCAACATAATTCAAACAGTTTAGTGCATACGAGGATCCCAGATCGGGGTGAATAGACAGAGTAAAACAATACGACCATTTGAGACTTGAGAGAAGTACTTCACCTGAAAGCATTTGTAGGAAAACAGCTCTAATAAATGTTCTTGGCTTTGCTGCATATAGTTGAGCTCACATTAGCCAGTAGCCTAGAGTAAATGCATTCGACTGGCACTTCATTTTCAAATACGTCATAATTGAGAAACCCAAATATAAAAACATATAATATCCCTTACTGGCATCTAGATCAAGCATTTGCATGATCATAAATGTTATATTCACACCAGCTACAGCAAACGGATATTCCCACATTACCCCTTTGCCGGCTTGTTTCCTCAATAGACTCTGGAAAGATGTCTGAGGCATAAAAGGAAATTAAACTCTTACAGAATTCCCAAGCAAGTAGAAATCATCATCTTTGAAGAGAATTAAGCAACTAGAGCATTACCGAAAACGTCTTGGCAAAGAAAAGTAAGTTCTCCAAAGAAATGAAACCTGCTCCTCTGTTTATCAGAAAACAGCAGCAACACAGGATGTTAATAAAAGGAATATAAGACTATATATATTTACAAGAATGAAGAAACGAAAACCTGAAGTCTGTGGATGGATCTTTTCCTTGCCATCCCATTTCTTTCCACTGATCAGATACCAAACTTTGCAGCTCCTGTCCAGGGTATGTAGCATACCATAAGGCCCTCAAAGCTTCCTGTATTTAAAGAATAATATTAACACAAGAAATAATGAAGACATGCTCATCTTTCAAAGCACAAAGCACACTCGTGATGGTGATGAGTGCAAGAAAGAGGGTTTTGAGTTGTGGGGAAGCAACAACACATACTTTGAAATGCTATCGCACCTGATGTTCTGGTCTGGATGCATCAAAGTAAACTTTAGTTCGGTTTCTTAACCTTTTTAGCCTTTCTGCCTGTTAATTTGAAGCAAATAAAGAAGAATAATTATCTGAACACAATAAAGACAGCAAAACGAAAAAGAAAAAGCTATAGGATTTCGTAACTTCACGTATGGATCGAACTTTCATCATCGAGTACAGATTATACAAATTAGTTTCTAATTATGGGAAAGGGAGAATACCAGAAAGTAATGTGCATTAAATAGTTAGAAACTCAAGAGTACATTGTCCCACAGGCAAAATGTTCAGAAACCAAAACAAATGTCAAGCCACTAGAGGAAAAGGAGGAAATCTATTAAAATTTTCGGCAAACAACACCTGTCTCGATCAATTCATGCTTAATTAACATCCTCACTCTCTTTTTGCCATTTATTGAAATTATTAGAACTAGATTACAGTTTACTTGCCTGTAGGGGTGTCAAATTGATGCAAACTCTTGCATTACTTCCCTTTCTCTTAAAGCAAACACAAGTTATGCCTTTCCCCCTCCACACCGGTGTACCACATGTTGAATCATCTGCAGAAAAAATCAGCAATCAGCTCTTCCAATCGGTGGCTATGTTTTTCACACACATTCCTGTCACTAATCGTTAACTAAATTTCATTACTTGATGATGACATATGTTCCTTCAACCAAGTACAAATTTTCTTAAAACTCAAGGTACAGTACGGTTTCCTATTCCCGTCGACTAATTTGATCAATCAGCAATTTCATCATATATTGATCAAGTTGATTTGAGCAACACACCAATAGTTGTAGGAAACTCAGCTTCTTTCACCGCCCATTTATTAAGATAGGAAGCACTGATTATGACAAGCACATGACAGGGCAACCAAACTAAATGTACCAATAGCTTCATTAAAAACACTAATAAATATGCCTTCTCGCTTGACCTCCAACGAAATGCGACAGAAATTACCAGAATTTTGGATCGCCGTAAGATGCAGAAACCAATAACACAAAAATCATACAACACACAGGCAAGATGCAGCATACAATCAGCTTAAAACACACAAAAAAAATTATATTCTGCAAATAAATCAGAACTAATAAAATAAAATTCAACTCAATAACTGGATAAAGGTCTAATCCATTCCAAAATCTTCAAACACCTAAAAAAAACTAAAAAAATAACAAAAACAGATCAGCCAGAGTCCTGACTACTAAAAAAAAATCCTACAACAAAATACATGCATTTCAGATGAGCATTCCACTATCAAACAACGCCGACGGAAATTTAATACCTGAAATCGAAGAATGGGAATGAGTGTATTTGGAGAAAGACGACGAATAGGAAATCGTACGAACTGCAACTCCGCCGCCGTGGATTCTCTCCGGACTCATCTCAAGTCTTGAGCTACAAATTAATTCGATCCTTCTTCCTCCGCTGCAGCTACTTATAACACAATTCCTTCAGCTACAGAGAGAGAGATAGAAATCTTCGCAGTCGTTTTGTTTGTTGGTTTGTTCCTCGTAGTCTCAGCTAAGCCACTGGAGTCGTGGACTATGGAGAGTATAGTAGTATACTGACAGAAGAAGATTATATTTATCTAAGTTTTTGTTTTTTATTTTCTTTCTCCGTTGATTATCAAGTTACCAAAATACCCCACGCTTTTTAGGAAAATTCTAGCTAGACCCGAATTGGCCCGACCTAACCAATTAAAACACTTATCATTTGATTGGTCACTCTTCCCAAATTTTTCACCAACCACACGGTAAGTGCAAAACACTCACCCCCTCCTTACATTAGTTAGGCCGAGCCATGCTCGGGCTAAAATTACCCCGCTTTTTAGAACATATTTCCAAAAATATTAATTTACCAAGATAATTTTTCGTGAAAAATTATATTATTATATATGTATAATCATGTTTAGCTGCGTGCATCATAGATTTTTGGGTTTTCAAGAAATAATTTTTAAATTTTATGACTTTAATTTTAGATGTTTATGTATATTTAGAATTTATTTCGAATTTTAAAATATATAAATATTTTTAAAGTTTAAACATGTTTTCTTGTAAAATCAACTTCCCACCAGAACTATTTTTTTGTTAATGTTAAAAATGTTCGCATCAGCATAATTTTAAGCTATAATAATTTATTTTCATAAGTTTGATATTATGGCATTTTGTATTTAAAAATTAAAGAAAAAACAAGTTTAGTCTAATGGCTAAATAGGAATTAATTTGTGGGAATAATTTTTACCTAATTATTGGCGTCGGTTTAGTGATTGAGATTAATTAGTGGGATTTGATTTGCTTACCCTAATCATGCAATTATTTATATCTTTATAATCTTAAGGTTAATTGATTGTGGTATTAGACTATTAGGTTTACCTTTGCGTCCTATTTAAGGTTGTCAAGTATTGTGACACCATTAGGCGTTAACTTAATTACTTTTAATTTTTATGGAAGTTTATGAATGATTTCACTAGCTTTTTCTAAATGAAAAGTATGTGATCACCATGATTACAATGTATCATGCGGGAGTTCATATAATAGTAGTCTTAATTTCTTTTGTTATTCTTTTCTCTATCTTAATTTTTTATTCAAAATTTTTTAACTTAATTATAATAGTTCTGCTTGGGCCATCAATGTAAAAATTCGAATCATCTAACTTTATTTTATTCAAGTGATATTTATTTTTTGATATTCTCGCGCATGGGAGGGATCGAACCTGGGTCTCCAAGGAAGTATCTGCACCTATAAACCGGTAGGTTACGGGTTCGAGTCTTATCAGATTGGGTAATTGAGGAACCAGTATTTAACCTCTTTTATGAAAAAAAGAAAAAAAAGTGATATTTATTTTTTCATCTTCAATTATTCACTTATAAAATGTTAAAAAATTCAACATATATTAATTGGAATATATATTTAATTTATCACAAAATTCAAGTAAATAAAATTAAAGTTGATTACTTACGTAAAATATCTCTTTTGACGATGAAGAATATATTTTTGTTGTAATTTATTGAGAAATACATTGCATAATTTGTAGTGCAATATCATGGAAGCATATATAAGTCTTCTTATCGCGTAGTTATGTAATTTAACGGTTTAGCGCTCTACTTGCTTAATTATAAGTTTCAAGTTCAAATTTTTAGGAATCCAACTATTATTAATAGGGAGAGCTCTACACCTTAAGTGATTTGTTTCGACTCGACCACAAAACTGAAAAAAATAAATAAATATATGGGTCTTCAATAAATTCGAAATCAAATTCAATAAAATTGAAATCAATCAAACCAAACCAAACCAAAAGAGGATAATATTGACATTTGACATAAGATAAAAAAACGAAGGGGGCGGCACGACCGAGGGTGAAAACATGTCAGGTTTATGGTGTTGGAGTTTACAAGCGCAAATCATTTAGCTTAAATTATGTGTTGTTTGGGATGCAGACAAACTGGGCCGACTGGATTTCTAGTAAATTGTAATAAAGCCCGACCAAGATGTAAGCAATTACTATAATAAACTTAAAACTATCTGTTACGTTGTTGTACGTTGGAGTTGCATGTGTCGATGTTCTCATGGCTTTCTAACCTTGTTTTGTAATTTCCTATAATTAGCCTATGCCACTGTCCGTATCTCTATTGGACAATGCACATGTTAGTGATATATGTTCTGCTAATTTTTAACCTTACATATGGCGCTCTATCTCACTCTCGCAAACGCAGACAAACCTTTTCAGATATTTTAACTGTTGCACAAAATATGAATATTACACTGGGCTACATACATAATTATTTTAGGCTTTTAGCCTAACAAAGAAGCCATATATCCTTTTTTTGGTGCAAAAACAAATCATATATATGAAATAACTATTGTTGCATAAATAATTTAGGTTGTTGGATTTCATCGGTTGATTTAAGTTATTAGTAGATTTTATAATTTAATTTGGGCAAAAAAACCATATATATTGTTTACTAGCAAGGTGTTAGAGGTGGTGGTTGACAATGGTGACGCCATGACCGGTGATTGGATCGGTGACGGTGAATCAAATGATGAAATTGAAGTGGATCAAAAGTTTTGAGCTTTAAAAATTTTATTCAATGGAAAATTGCACATTCAAGTGAGCTAAATAGCAACTTGAGTTGTTATTTAGCAAATTAAAAACCATCAAATTTCTCGGACCTGGGAACTTCAATAAACAAGACCCGAGCATGATCAATAATAAACAAAGAAAATCAATGGGCTATTGTCCTAAACCAGCATTTACTTTCGACGTTTTTTAACTAATGGAAGTATTTATCGAATAATTGATTAATATGATTAATTAAATACGCTTTGGACTATGTTTAAGACTTTAAGCTTGAGGTTTATGCCCCCAAAAGGAAGTATAGAAATAATTGAATTATCCCATCAAGTACACAGCTAGACCAGTCTTCAGTTCTTTAGAGAAATATATAAGATTTCAACGAGAATAGCTATACTTTATTGTTTTCACTTGAGAAAGATTATTTTGTTGACAATTATTAATTATAATAAGATTCAGTCTAATTAATTAGGCACGTCATAGAAGCTATGAACCTATTGTTAAATGACTTTTTACATTTGCGTTATTTAAAATTATATAATTACAACTTGTATTTGTTTAAATAAAAATATTTCAAACTCTATCCATTTCTGAAAATTACAAACTACTCCATTATATTAGTGTTGAAATTAAAACTCACAAGTCCAAAATGAAAGATATAAATCATAAAAGAAAGAAGAGAGAAAAGGAATGGATCTAGCCTCTTCTCCTATACGAAATGAGAGATATTCAATTCATGCTCATTAAGAAGTTAGAAAAACTTCTTGTGGATAAGGAAGTGAACATGGTCAGATACCTAAAAGAAGAACTAGGCCAGCAGGCCCAGCACTTGGGAAAAGAAAGAATCCTATCTGATATGACTAATGCAGATCCAAAAGAATGGGTCTGGGCATTTGAAAAGATGAAGATGCAAAGGGTATAGAGACATTAAACAACGAACATGACTTAGTCCCACTTAGAAAACTTATTATACCAATAAAGCAATTTAATCAACAACACAGAACCTTTTAGACACTTACAATTAATTTCAAATAAAGCGAGAGCACCTCATACAACACTCGTAAACAAATAACATGGATGATTTACAAAAATCAAAAATAAAATTACAATTACACTGTATTCGTTCCTAATTAATTAAAATTTAAATTATTTATATCATACTAAAACATAAAGAAATATCGATCTATTTGAGACGTTTGCATAGAGTGAGACCATCGCCAACAGACAATTGGGCTAATTCAATACGAGGATCACTTGCTAAGAAAGTGTTCAAATGCATAATGTGTCCTCTGCAGCCCCTCAAATAACCCTCCATCTGATCGTCTTCGGGCATAGCAACTGTTCCGGACCATAAAGTGTTATCGTAGGCTATGATTCCTCCAACTCTAACAAGTTTCAAGAGCCTTTCGTGGTAGTTGATGTAGTTCTCTTTGTCGGCATCTACAAATGCGAAATCAAATGTCCCTTCTTCACCCTGCATCATTATCATATATTTAGCTTTCATCCCAAATTAATAGTTGAAGGAATTTCGAGATTGATGTACCATAAGTTATTAAGTCGATAGTCTTGAGGGAATGTGATGTGATGCTCTTAATGTGAGTTAAGTAACAAGAATGTTCAGAAACTACAAGGTGTTTTATAAGTTTAGGGTGTTTTCCGTAATTTTTAGTTTTAAATATTTTTTGATTGAATTAATATTGAGCAGGGTAATGGTAATTATCCCAAAATAATAAATACACTTTTTACTAGAAATATGAGTATTTATATATCTATATGTAAAAAAGGCAGCATCTAATAAACACTACACGAAATGAAATAAAATTATTTTTGCTCTAAAATATATAACTACATATGCGTGGCTTCTAAAATAAGGTGTTAATGTTTATTTTGCCTTGTTTCCTAAGGAAGAGTTGCAACCATGCACCATTATATTAATGATTTGCAAAAGTGGTGCATGCATACTAATTCATAATCGCAAATCGTGATTAAATATATAGCTGAAGATCATTATTATGCAAAAGTCTACTTAAATTTCTACTGCTATAAAATAAATTATTTTTCAGAAGATAATGGTTAATTAATTATAATTAAGTAGAAAATTACCTTGTTGAGGAGTTCGTCCATAACATTCATGGCGTCCGATTGAATAAACTGAACTTTGTGAGCCATGTTTGCCTTTTGGATAAATGGCAATCCTGTCTCGAATGCTTCTCTATCTGGATCAATTGCTATAATCTAAACCAAACAATTAAAAGAAAATTCTTCGTAAGTTTCAATTCATTCATAAAAATCCAATTATATTGATATTTAATTAATTCTTCATTATTACTACATTTAAACCTTATGCTAATTTTACTTACTTTGCCGTCGTCAGGGAGGGCCAACGCAGTCGACAGAAGGGAGTAACCGGTAAAAACTCCAACTTCGATTGTTTTCTTGGCGTTCATAACTTTCAACAACATCGAAAGAAGTTGGCCCTCGTCAGCAGTAACATTCATCAAACTCCTGATTAATTCGCAATAGTTATACATTAATGAATTGCTTTAAGGAGAAAAATAAAAGTACTAAGTAAATTTATGAAATTCTAATTTAATTGGTTAATAATAATAATATCGTTATAATACGTACCAAAATTGATACTTGTCGACAGTGGCCATTCTTATTTCTTTGAGCTGCTCATGCTCTCTCGGGTAGGCACTTGTTTCCAAAATATACTGCAATATGTATAACAAAAGAATTGGTCAATATAATTATCATAATTGAAAATTATAATAAAGAATAAATAAATAATTAATAAAAGAAAAAATAAAGGAGAAAAATAGTGGAACCTTGGCGAGGGCCTCGCTTTGGAGAATGGTGCCTGTGTAATTCTCTTTCATGTTGATTTGAAAAGAGAGAGAGAGTATAATAATTTCAATTTGAGGTATTTTGAAGCTTGAAATGCTAAAGAAGAGAGTTCAATTAAGTTTGATGATTGTGGTATGAAGTGAACGGCCTCCTTTTATAGAGGTCTCGACAACGTGTGGACGCCTTCCTTAGAAGTTAGAAGTTGACTTACTCAACTCACCAACCCCTTTCTTTTATTAGTGATGATACTCTCCCATATGTCCATATAGTGGTCACCTATATCTATTCTCATCATATCCCATTATGTAGAAATTAGGATGCATGAACACCGCATTGAAATAAAGCACGACTTAAAGACGATCAGGTGACTTAGTGATAAGTATCTGCACCTATGAACAGATAGATCACGGGTTCGAGCCTTATCAGAGGGGGTAAGTGGGGAACCAGTATTGATCCTCTCTTTTTTTTAAAAAAAATAAATAAATAAAGCACGACTTGTTTTTCTTATTAAATCAATCATGTAAAGGTTGTATGATAGTAGTATCTGTAATATGATAAAGTAATATTAAAATAATAATACATCATAATGTATGAATAATGAACATATACTGAAGAACAATATTATTCGTTTAGTAATTATCTATATTACTATATGTGCCCAGAAATATATTTTTGCAAGAAAAGTTATTATATATATATATATATATATATATATATATATAGATATATATATACAAGATATTGTG
>JBBMKE010000009.1:112745-132305 GCA_037834125.1 Lippia alba
GACTCATAACGGAATGCTACAGTGATTCCGCTTTTCCCAAATGCAGAATCACTATTTGCACAGTGATTCCGCTTTTATAAAAAGCGAAAAACCCCAAAGTTGCACTACACTAAAAAGTTACACCAAAAGTAAAATATACAACAAAAAATACACCAAAATTATAAATTAACCCAAATAATAATTTTGACACATTTAAATATATAGTAAGGGAGAATTACATCTAACTACCCTGCATGCATAATTACAACCTAGTCTACGATTTTTAGGAGATTACAAATTAGTCCCTAACTTTTGAGAACCATTTGTGGTCACTAGGGTTCCTTTGTGTCATTCCAAAAATGCTCTTGATTTGTTATTAAAATCATATTTAATTTTGTAAGGATCATTTTGTTATTTTTGTAAACTTTAGGGAAGATTTTGTAATTTTGATCATATATTCAACGTAACACTCATAAAACCGTTAGGGGCATAAGTGTCCTTTTACAAATTCTGTTAAGCGACCTCAGATCAAACAAGTTTATAGAGACTAAAATGTAATTTCTCAAAAATGATGGACTACATTGTAATTAGGCCTAAATACAGGGTAGTTAGATATAATTCTCCCTATATAGTAAATATCAATTAATTGAATATTTAATTACATATATTTTATTTGATTAGATCCCTAAAATCAAAATAGAAAATTTAATTTTAATATTTAACGTATATTTAATTTACACGTGTCATATTTTTGTTGGCCATAAATTTTAATCTTCTACACTCATTGTATCATATATACGAGAGTTTTTCCAATTAATCTCTTGAATTAGTGTTTCGTTTGTCGAAATATCAGGACAATAGGTTGCTAACATATGAGTTAGGATATTTACTAATTCGTCCCATATATAATGACTAATGACACCCAGTCACATGGCTGATGGCTTCAAACCAACCTAACTTTGTTGGGTTGAAAGCTTGTTGAATCTTGATATGTTTCGAATTAAGTCCAACAACACTAATCCAAGATTCCGAGTGGTTTTGTTAGAGTTTTAACCCAAAAGTAGGGAAAATTATATCTAATTACTCTATATTTAGGCTTAATTACAACGTAATCCATGATTATTTAAAAATTACATTTTAGTCCCTATTTTTTATTAATATTTGTAATTAGGCCTGATTTTTGTAAACTTTTAGGGATGGTTTTGCATTTTTTGTCATGTATTAAATGTAACATACATAAAAGCATTTGGAACATAAATGTACTTTTACAAATTTCGTTAATGGGTTTCATGAAAACAAGAAATATAGGGACTATAATGTAATATCCAAAAAAATACGGACCAGATTATAATTAGGTCTAAATACAAGGTAGTTGGATGTAATTTTCTCCCCAAAAGTATGTATTCGATTGAATGGAAATTAAACGTGTCTTCAAGAAACACATTCTGATCAAATCTCCGATTAGATACAATGAATTAAAATAATCGATCCAAATACAAAAAATTAAATAAAAAATTTGATGCTATAAAAAAATATCCAAATTAAAAAATTGGTGATGGTGTGACATTTGGCTCTAAATGGATTGAATTGGGAATGATCAGCTCTTAACCCGAAGAAGAACGGGAGCTGTAAAGTAAGTTCCATGTATATCATTGCGAGTTCAAGATTAAGAGGGTCTGAAAATCTTTTAGTAGAAAAGTTTTTTGACTTCTATTTTGCTTTTTTTTTTTTTAACGCACACAATCACCAACCACACAGCAAGCAGGGATGTAGTCAAGATTTACGATGAGGGGGACGAAAATTTATGATATCAAAAATATAAATAATATTATTTTTAAGAGTAGTGAAATTGTAATTTATTTTAAAATAAAAGAGCTAAAATCTGTAATCAAGGGGAGCGAAAATCTATTCTAAAAATAGGAGGACAAAACTAAAAAATTTTCAAAATATATAGAGGGTAAATAAAATTTTTTAAAATTTAGGAGGGACGGAGCCACCCCCGCTCCCCTGTGGCTCCGTCCCTAACAGCAAGCGTAAAACACTTTCCTTCATACATTGGTTGGCCAAGCCACGCTCAAGGTAGAATTTTTCATAAAAACCATGCAACAACAAGGCAGGCATAAATTTAACAATTTAACATAATTATAGAGTTATCTTGAATTTATGTATTCTGTGTATAAAATTATTATAAATTTATAATTTTATTCCCTTGATTTAAGGGAAAAATACAAAAAAGGATACAAACTATCTCCTACTAGCGTTTTTGGGACAATTTTTTTTCCGATGACAAAATAATTCATTAACTTCTAAAATGTGTCAATTTAAGGACAATCTCACCGGAAATTGCCTAGTCATCGCCGGAGACCCAGCTGACGTGTACAATGTGATGACATGACATCCAGAATCCTTGCCATGTGTCAATTAAAAAAATAAAAAACAATATATATATGTATGGCAATAAAAAATATGTTATTACAATTTTCTCAAATAAAAGATATATATTAAAATCAAATTTTATTTTAGTTTATTATAAATTCTAATTAAATTTAATTAAATAACTTTTTGTTTAGTGATTGAAAGAATCACATGAATGTGAATTAACATCATCTTCATCTCCAGTCCGCCATTACCACCACCACCACCACCAACTCCACTTCTATCCCCCCAAGTCCACCGCCACCCCTTCCTTGCGGTTCCACCACCACCAAAAACCAACCCCGTCGCTCCCCTTCTCAAATCCGATGCCGCCACCACCACCATCCTCGCGCCCATCCCGTCCCCTTGCACCAAGTCCATCGCCACCTCCTCCCTCCTGCGTCTCCACCACCACCAAAACACCAGCACCACCAGGCACCAACCCCCTCTCCTCCCAGCCTTCTTTATACACAAATACAAACATTCAGATCCAGATCTGGTATTTGGATCTGACAATGAGATAAGAGTGACTGAGATGGGGAGGGGTTGTGCGGCGGTTGAGTTGGGGGGTGGCAAGGGCAAACTTTGGAATTTGGGATGAGCGGCATCGCCGGATTTAGGTAAGGCCGATGTGGTGGTGGTGGTCAACTTGTAGGTGATGGATCCAGGGGTGGTGGCGGATCTGCAGCAGATTTGATGGTGGTGGAATGATTTTGTGGCAGAGTGGATCTGGATGAGGTTGCGGCGACGGTGCGGGACCTTGGGAGGAGAAGTAGATCGGGGTGGTGGTGGTGGAGTGGATCTGGATGCGCCGACAGATCTTGGAGGAGAAAGAGATTTGTGATTGGTGGTGTAGAACTGGTGTACCGGTAACGATGGTGACCACTCCTCCGATGGTGGTGACATTGGTGCATAGATCTTCACCATTTTTTTAATTTTTTTAAAAATAATCTGAAAATTAAGACGGGTAAAATATAAATTTGTGTAATTTTTTTATAATATTAAAATACATTTTATTTTCTTCAAAATAGAAATATATGTATTATATACTTCCAGATCATAATTTCTAAAATTATTTATATAATATAATTTACATACATTATAGGGTTTATATGTATAAATATATAATGTATTTATATATATTTATTTGAATGTAATTGTAAATAACAAATATATATTATTCTAGATTTATTTCTTTTTTTATATTATTTTTTAATATTTGCAGTGCATTATGTGGATTAAAAAAAACAAAATATATGTAAAAATTACGTGGCAAGTGGTGTTAATGCCATGTCATCACATTGTACACGTCAGCTGGGTCTCCGACAATGACTAGGCAGTTTCCGGTGAGATTGACACATCTTAGAAGTTAATGGATTATTTTGTCACCGAAAAAAAAAACTGTCCCAAAAATCCTAGTGCGGGATAGTTTAGGTATCCTTTTTTTGCATTTTTCACTTAATTTAAACAATTTTTATATTTTATTAATATGTTATAATTTACCTTGTCATGGTTGGGAAGAGCAAGAGCAGTCACCAAAATTGAGTAGCCACTACCCAGTAAATACTCCAACTTCTGTTGTTTTCTTTGCATACATCAGTTTTAGAGCATTGAATTATAAATTGACCTTTATCAGCCGACCGGAACATTCATCACACTCCTGCAAAATAGTTTTATATCAAATTAAAAACTATCCATTATTATTTATTTGATTGATCAAATATATATATATATATATATGTATGTATGTATGTATGTATGTATGTATGTATGTATGTATGTATAAAAGTCCGCAATTGCCTTTAGCCAAAAATCCAGTAATCCAGTATTCTAGAGTGCATGGCTAAGAAGGAAGCTCAATTATATGTGTGGCTATTTTAAATCAAGTTGCAGATACTTTCACTTAGCCACCCAAGGTGGAAATCTCTCTCAAGATTCTATGTTCACTTGCCATAACAGAATCAAATTTGAGGAAGGGTATTGGAAAGTAATTAAACTTAACTAGGAGTTAAAACAAATAAAATTAATTAAGGTGGAAATCATGCATTCAGCTAGCCTTACACAGAATAAAGCATCATTGAACAGAAAGACATGTATATGACAGATGAATAGGTTGAAACAAATAAATTAAGGTTTTACCCCTGAGCGACAGAGAGGGCAATTAGGAGTTTTCTTTAGCCACTTAGATATGCAATGTGGATGGAATGGATGCGAACACGGCAGATAATACACTTGCGGATGCTTGTCGAATTCTTCAAGACAAATGGAGCAATCACCAGGAACATATTTGTAAGCATAACTGTGAGTGTGCGCGACAATCGTGTCGAACCCTAGGCATACAGTATCATGGTGAGCCGGCAAAGTTTTGACGGCATCCCGTGCCTTCGTCCAGAAAAACTCCGTCAATTCCCGGCGGCCGTCGGGCCACACAGTCCAATTTTTGATCCATTGGTCGATGGTTTTCAACGCTTTATTCTTGCACAGATCATTGAAATCTATGTACGTCGTAGTCTTGGGTCCGAAATATGTCTCCGGTTTCTGGAAAAAAGGGCAGCAAGTCGTAGAGAAAATAAGATTTTGCTGGATGAGAGAGGGACAGACGGACATGACTACTACGCTAGTCTCTCTTACTCTCAATGTTGAAAATATTCTCGGAATTTTGTGTTTATAGACGCATAATTCATGTTCGAAGTGGATTCCTAAATCTCTAGAATTCGGAATTTTAAGAGTTTGTATTTATAGACACATAATTCAAGTTTAAAGTGGATTCTAATTCCTTTTGAACACGGATCATGAAAATGTTTGAAAAGTGAGAGAGATACGTTACCTCAATAGATAAAAAATATATATATAATTGATTAGTATCCCACCAAGTTTCTAATTGGTGGGATACTTGATCTATAAATAAATTATATGTGTCCCTAACTTTTGTTAATATTTGTAATTAGGCCTAATTTTTGTAAACTTTTTGGGATGGTTTTGCATTTTTTGTCATATATTAAATGTAATACTCATTAAAGCATCCGCAATATAAGTGTACTTTTACAAATTTCATCTGTGAATTTCATGAAAATAAGAAATATAGGGACTATATTGTAATATTCAAAAAAATATGAGCCAGTTTGTAATTAGATCTAAATACAGGGTAGTTGGATGTAATTTTCCCTATAATTTATACCAATTAATTTTGCTCCCAAACATATTCCATCATAGAAATCATGTATCTAGTGTTTGAAATCCATTGTATCAGATATTAGAGAGTTTCTTCCATTAATCCATGACTCTATAGTTAGTGTTTCGTTTGTCGAAAACTCGGATGACATAATTGTTCATGAATTAATTAAGATATTTACTAATATAATTTTCAAGTGAAAATGTTAGATATCTCTGATTTTGTTTCATCACATGTAATGACGAATCAATGGCTAAAAAAACAAGTCATATGGGTTCAAAGGAGCCTAACACAAAAATTCAATGGACTGAATGAAAACGTCTTCAAGAAAACTTAATTTCAGTCAAATTCTTTATCTAGATTTCCCACAAAATTCTAACACATACTCTCCTAACTTATTCAATCAGATACAATGAATTAAAAATTTAAAATAACTGGATTCAAACACATAAGAAAAAAAAAAATCGAATTTGAAAATTGGTCATGGTGTCTGACATTTGGCTAAAACTGGAATGGCTTGAACTGGGAATGACATACTCTTAGCAGAAGAATAATGGGAACTGTACGAGCTCGATATATATATATATATATATATATATATATATATATATACATATGTAGAACTGCAAGCTCGAAGAGGGTCTCACGAGGGAAGTTCAGGAAAGTTTTTAGGAGAATGAGTTCCAAAGTTAGAGATGATGGCGATGACTCTAAACATGTTTTATCCTTCAGAGATAATTGAGGGCCAATTTAAAATGAAACTATCAAGGATGTAATTAACCAAGCTAACTAGAGTCGGAGATAAATCAGGAGATTGTGAGGAATAAAACTACCATTCCCAGAAATTCAGTACGTAACATCTGATTAAACTAATACGACACTCAATTGTTAAGCTATATTACTCGGTGATATTTAGGTATATTGATTGTATAAGACTTCCATCATAATAGGTTTGCTAATTATATTCACAAGAAAAGCTGAAGCATTCATAATAAGTTCAATAATTAAATTAATATCATCTGTCTCAACATTGCTACACAATTTCAACAAAATACAAGTAAAATAACACGTTAAACAACAGGAAACTTCAAAACAAATTTTTCACAGTACAAAAACAACAACATACAGTTACCTCGCAAATTATATCTTTTTAATAGATTGCTAAATAAAAATAATATAGTACTTAAAGAAAACAAGCATTTAATTTTACTTTAGGCGTCTGCAGAGTGAAAGTCCATCTCCAATAGAAAGTTGAGCCAATTCTATGCGCGAATCAGCTGCCAAGAAAGCGTTCAAGTTCTTGAGATATATCCAAGTTTCCCCTAGTTTTTCTATCCACTCTTTGCTCAGATCTTCTTCGACCAATGCCACTGTCCCCGACCACAGGGTGTTGTCGTAGGCTATAATCCCTCCGACTTTCACCAATTTCAGCAGCAGCTCGTGGTACTTGATGTAGTTCTCTTTATCCGCATCCACAAATGCGAAATCAAATGTTCCCTCTTCTCCCTAGAATATCCATCATTAATAATAATATTTATATTAATTGGTGGGAAAAAAAACCATTTATTTATGTTTTTTATTTATCAAATTCAATCTAATGTATGGAGATAACAAAGTGTTAAATAATAAGTTAAATATAAAATATATTGAATTTTTATAAAGAGTAGTTGGTGATAGTTTAGGGGTGGCAACGGATGAATTAATAAACGGTCCAGATTAAGTGAGAAAAATAATTATAATAGTGAAAAACTTAAAAGTTCCTCTTTTTTAATCTCCTTTTCGTCATATACAAATAAAATAAAAAATGAAGCACAAACTTGAAACAAGATATCCAAGTCCGTGTGCAATCTGGACAGCGCTACTCAACTCCGTCTACATATACGTACATATACCTGTGTTTGTGTATGCATGCTTGCATGCATGCTAATACTTGCGTGGTCAAACGTGATTCCAAAAGAAAATGTAATGAAATAGAATTTGAGTATATAGTATTATATTTTTTTGGTAAGATGCTTAATAATTTATTGAAACAATCATAGAGAAAAATCTGACATATGTGCATAAATTATTGCTCCATGGTCACTGGAAATTGCATGTCCTTGTTGAAAATAATAATATAATAAATTCAAGCGCTAATTTTTTTTATTTTATTTTTTATAAAAAATTGTAATAAATTAAGTAACTTACGTTGTCGAGGATCTTTTGAATAGCAGTCGTTGCGTCCGACTCGATGAACTGAATTTTATCTGCCACGCCTGCCTTTTCAATACATGGTTTACCAACCTCATATGCTTCTCTATCTGGATCAATCGCTATTACCTAAAATTAGATAAATTAAAAGTATTATTTTATCCATATGTAACGTATTGTATAAACTGTTGAATCTAAGAAGAAAATTAGTTAATACTGAAGTATTATAAATTAATAATTTTATTCGTTAATATGTCCTACATTGGAAAATAAAAACAATACCCTAGTTAATAAATATTTGACAACTCTCAATTAAATTTTAAAATGAATTGGATCGAATACATATTAATATTATCACATGGTTAAAATTAAATTTCATGTTAGACCCCTAATTGTTTTGAATTAATTTAGGCAAGCGGAAAAAAATAAATCATGTGTTTTTTAATAAATGCTCCACAACTTTCACTTTATCGGCTAGTTTTTTTAGATGAGTTAAGCCGAGCATATACTTTCACATTATCCCCTTGAATGTAACATTTTTTATATTTTATTAATATGTTATTATATTAATTTACCTATATATGTATATATATATATATATAATACATATGTATAATATATATAACATTAATTAATGAAAACTTACCTTGCCATGGTTGGGAAGAGCAAGAGCAGTCACCAAAAGTGAGTATCCAGTAAAAACTCCAACTTCTATTGTTTTCTTTGCATTCATTAGTTTTAAGAGCATCGAAATAAATTGACCTTCATCGGCTGGGACATTCATCGCACTCCTGCAAAATAGGTTTATATATATCAAAAACTATTCATTATTTATTTTCTTGATAATACATACATAATTATATATATATATATATATATATATGAAATCTTATTGAAATCCAGAGTTGAAGTGAACATTGACATCAATGATCAATATAACAATATAATATAGCCGTAGTTGATTTTGGTGAAAAAGTGGAACAAGGAATTGCATTAACATTTAATTGCGTAATACAGTGTTAATATTTAACAATATTTTTTTATTATAATTTAAGTAAACATTAGTTTAGGACAGTAATACACATATTTCATGCGTAACATATACCGATATACGTACATATGTTGGTATTTCTCAACAGTTGTCCTCCTGAGTTCCTTGAGCTGTTCATGCTCTCTCGGATAGGCACTTGTTTCCAAAAGGTACTGCATTATACATACAATATATATGCATAAAAAAACAATAACAATAAAGTATATATAAAGTATACACATAGACCATGCTCTAGAACAACACACACACACACACACACACACATACATATATATATATATATATATAAATGAACCTTGGTGAGGGCTTCGCTTTGCAGAATGGAGCATGAGAATTTCTCCTTCATCTTAGAATTAAAAGAAAGCGAATTGAAGTTGGACGAGACGATTAATTAAGAAAATGTTTTTATTATGATCTTAATGATCTCTTGTATCCTGGGAACATAAACATGCCTATTTATAGTAGAATTCCCAACGATCTTCTCAAATAATTAAGTGGCAATATAATGGTTAGGTGGCATGGTGGGGTTGCCGGTGGTTGTCTTCTTTTCCCTTCCCATCCACCGTCACATTTTTTCTAATCAGTTGCTTCGTTTATTCTTATAATTACGCAAGTAGAGACTGATTCCGAATATCAGCTACGTTATACAGTGACTTATATAAAGTAGAACTGTAATTATTGATATCATTAGAAACAGCCCATCGATAAATTTATAACTTTGAGAACATACAATAGTGACTAATTAATTTACATGATTAGGATTCTTATCAAATGTATGTGACCTATAAAAAAAACTCATAAAAGAAAAATATAATCATTATAAATATACGTTGATATGAACCCGACGAAATTAGAAATAAATCGAGTTGAGCTCAATATTATATAATCATGATTCATGACTTATACATATATTTTTTTCTTTTTTCAATACTTAGGTATTACTATCTAATTCTATATATATGGAATAAAATCACCTCTTTAGTTGTTAATAGGCCAACAAACAACAATCGGTATAAATTATGTTGCAAAACCAATGTAAATTTAATTTACTCTCTTGTGATATTTAAAATGTTTGACATATATACTTATTTAAAAGAAATTTATTTTAATTTAACTTCTTGCGATATTTTAAAAAATTAACACTGCCTCCCTAATTAATTTTAGTCTAATTTGTTATTTTTAAAACTAAAATAATCCCTTATATATCAATTAGGTTTAAATTAGTATTAATATTTTTGTATTGACCACATATTTATCTTACTTAAATAATTATCTTTTATTCATTTTTGTTGTTAAAATTTAGAGTAGAAAAATATAAGTTGTTATGATCACTGAGGAAGATAATGTTTGAAGAAAAAAGTTTGTACTAGGTGAAAAAGAGAAAGAAAAAGAAAAAGAAAAACAACTAAAAAGAGAATAAAGATATTTTATATTAAAATAATAGAATATTTTCATATTTTAACATCTAGATATGAGTTACACTTTTAAATTTGGAAAGTGAAGTTCACGAGCCACCATCAAGGAGGTTGATTAAAATTTATATAATATGAGAAAGAGTCTAATTGGAATAAAATTAATGTAGGAGGTATTTCAAATATTTTAAATATCACAAGGGAGTAAATCAAATTTACTCGGCAAAACCACTATTTATGAATGTAAATTTAGCACAACTAGGAAAATTTTATGGTGCTAAATTTATGATGCACGGATTCGAACACGGAATACAGACACAACACGGTATAAATATGGCGATACAAATTTTCTTATTAAAATTTTCTATGTGAAGAGTATCCAACACAATACGACAAAATAACAATTTTATAAATACCAATGCATCATATATATAGTGCTACAGTGTACTTTCTCATGTTGTTTGAAAAGGTTGAAATTGTTTCCAAAAAAAAAAAACGAAAGTCGAAATTGTCTATTACAATATTCTCAAGCTTAGAAGATTTCAAAAAAATATAATTTTTTTTAAATAGAAGTTTTCAATGTTAATAAAATATAGGGAAAATTACATCCAACTACCCTGTACTTAGGTCTAATTACAAGCCGATCCATATTCTTTTGAATATTACAATATAGTCCCTATATTTCTTGTTTTCATGAAATCCACTAACGAAATTTGTGAAAGTACACTTATATTTCAGATGTTTTTATGAGTGTTACATTTAATATATGACCAAAAATGCAAAATCATCCCTAAAAGGTTACAAAAATTAGGTCTAATTACAAATATTAACAAAAGTTAGGGACTAAAATGTAAGTTTTAAACAATCATGAACTAAGTTGTAATTAGGCCTAAATACAAGGTAATTGGATGTAATTTTCCCTAAAATATATTCTCCTGCATATGAAGAGATTATTTGAGTAAATCCTGCAACTAAATTAAACTTTATGATATCAAACTTGAAATATGCTAAGGGTAATATTGTTTTGAAATTAAACAGGCAAGTTATGGTATTAAAAAAAAATTTATGGTATTAAAAGTAATATAAAGCCCGATAAACTACAGTAAATCCTGGAAATTTCTAAGTCATCAGGTTTGGTAAATGGCCCTTATCAAATAGTAATTTTCGTTTTTGTTTTACTTCTTATAATAAAATTAATAAATTTGTAGTTTACGGAGGTTAGGTAGCAATCCACGACCTCTGATGTGATAAAATTAAAGGAGAGTTGATGTATAAGAACTTATTTAAGAGAGTTATTGTTGGTTTTTTAATTAATTTCAATAAATTTTAAATTGGTAATCTAATTAGTGTCAATAAGATTCGAACTCCTAATCTATTTATTCGCAGTCGCAAAAGCTTGCCAGTAAACTATGTGATTGTTTCTTGATATATAAAAAGTTGACGGCCTATTGAGGTCCAAATATATTCAATAAAAAAGACTTTGTATATTTCACGAAATTAGATTCCAATACCATGCCACAAACTTAGAGCCCAATTAAATCTAGCTAAAAGTGTTACATATATACAAACTTTATTTGACCTATTTGCTTACTAATACGTTTAGTTAATTAAATCTAACAATTTATATATCATCGAGTTACTCAGTGTTAATTTGTTTTAATTATAGCACGAGTCACACATTTGTATACAGAAAGGACGCCGAAAATTTTAATTTCGACCTAATTCAATTAAAATTAACAAATTATATGATTGTTGTATATGTAATTGGTTATTTGTTCAAATATTTTCATCAATTAAATGAAAAGTATGAAATATTTGTAGTTTTGTTATATAAGTTGGATCAGAATGAAATAGAAAACAAATCCGACACCATTAATATAACTGAGTTTTAGGTGAACGAATCTTAGTTGTACCTATCAACTACGCAGTGATTGAATTTCTTAAAAGAAAAAAAAAAAAACAAACAAACAAACTACCCACTTATTGTACTTTCCTGCACTTCCCATGTCCTTGCATTGCATGTTCTTAAAGAAAAACAAACAAGAATAATTGCAGTAATTAAGTTTGTCTTGACTCTTGAGGTCCTTAATTACATTTGATCCAATCGATTTGCAATTTGAATGTCATCTTCCATCATTTAAAATCTAGCAAATTCTTGGAAATTAAAAGTTCACCAACATTTGATGCATATAAATTATAATAAATCTCTTATGATTTTTATTTCACATTTTAATTCCTCGTAAATATTTAAGAGTCAATTTAGTTATCCAAATTAAAGGATTTCGAACTCCTAGAATATGAGGACATTCAAGTATCAGGCTATTCAATTGATCTTAAAGATTTAAATATATAAAATAAATTTTGAAATGAATAAACGTTCAATTGTTTAATACATTTACAAATATTTTAGATGTAATTCTTCATATGTTAAGGTACGCTCAAAATAAGCAGACGTATAGTTTCAAAAAAATAAATAAATAAATAAGCAGACGTATATGCCACAACTTAAGTGCTCCATATGTTGAATCTAGCTATGCTATTGAGAATCTATATTTTTTTCTTAAAAGGGAATTCTTTTTTTTTCATTTTAATTGGCGGAAGTTATGAGATTAATTTTCTTTTAAATTCAAATTATTCCCACCAATTACTCAACATAATAGTATGGATTTTGAGTCAACCCCATAGACCATCCATTTAATATATATTTCTAACCGATCTATACTTAAAGATTATGTGATATTATTCAATTTTCAGCCTATTTGAATAAACGAACTCCTTGGATATCATGATTTACCATATACTAACATCTACCTAACTGACTACCTAATTATAAACGATATATTCCATATGAAGAGTTGGTAAACCCGATATTTCAGTGCATAAAAAGATTACGAATCAGTCTGTAAAAGTAGTAAACTAAGTCAAAGAAAAAAAAAATCTAACAATAATGTATAGCATGCACCGCACGTCAATACGAAAAGGAACGTACGTAAAACCATTGACTAATCTCAATTAATTATTCTTTACAACGGAATATTAATGTGGATTATGTCCAATCATTACCAGCGAATCATGATTCCAGTTACTGTCATTGATATATGATTTAATTGGCCAGTTAAATTTGGTTCCTATACCTCAGTTATATAGCACGTAAACAGACGTCCATGTTTTGGCAAAATTTTAAAAATACACGTCGATGCTGATCATGCATGACATAATTTTGGTTCCTACACATATACCACAATTATTGCACGTAAATACACGTCCATGCTGATCATGCATGACATAATTAATCAATTACTTAGAACATTTATGTAAATTCAAAGTTTGGTCCAACAAATCAATCGGATAGTGTTAGAACTTGTCAACAGCCAAAGCGAGATAACTTTGATGAATAGTTATACGCATCATGTAGCGAAACTGAGTCCGTCGGATTTTCATGAAACTTATATATTTTCAAAAGTAAGGAAACTTTAAATGATGATTGACTCATCATGTAATTAAAATGAGCCTGTTAACATATTCTGAGGTGGAAAAAAACAAGTTATCAGCTAATTAATAAATGATTGTTAATCCCCGCCTCATTGGTTAATTATTAATGTAAATAGGTCGAATGTTGGATTTGGCTTATTGTTATTAGTTCCTTTTTGTTTTCTTTCAAAAAATTTATCAAAATTTATCATTTCAATGATAGATAAAAATCTATTTTTGTATATTCTTACAATGAATATTTTGAAAATTTTAAAAAGGGGGGGTAATTTAGAGATTAATTGAGGTTTTTGATCATTTATTGTTATTGTTGGACTTAGTTCTTGTCTCGCTTTTTTGACTCTTTCTAGTTCCTTTCGAGTCAGATTCTCGATTGTTCAAATTTGGGTTGAAAAATTAAAATTGAATTGAATTTGACACTCCATGTTAGATCCCGATTGTTCGCACATGGGCTTTTGGGGGACATATTAACATGCTCTACATTTGGGGAAAGAAAACATTACTAGATAATAAATGTTTAACAACCTCTAACTCATGATTAGCTAACTTTTGAAGCTAACTAGGTCGAACATGTACTTTTACAAGAATTCAACCTAAAATTTTTTTTTGAAATTTGTATATTTACAGAATTAAGAATCCCTTTAACTTTTAAGTCTTCAACTTGGCTCACTCATTATGTAATTAATGAGCCGCGCGGGCTAAAATTGTTTAGAGATTTACATTGATGTTGTGTGAAAATGGTGAAGTTACGTGGCAACTTCATATGTTATGGACGCTCTAAGGCATGCTCAGAGAGGCCGGGAGTCGGAGATGATGATCGGAGTTGGAGCTGCGAGGTTGTAAAGTGCATTTTCTTTTTTCCCTTCCTTTCTTTTGAAATGTACCACTTGTACTTTTTTATATTGTTGAAGGGACTAAATGTAATTAAAACTAATTTAAACGAGTGGATTTGGTGAGCTAATCTGGACTCTGGAGTCTCCAAGATCAGCATGCAGAAGTCAAAAAACTAATTAATTTAAGAAAAATTTGACAAGAAACATTAAGAAATTGCAAGAAATTTGTCGTGGAGCTGTGGACTACTGCTTATGCTATATATATTTTCAAAGTACCAAATTAAATTAATATAGTAGTCATACATACTCAGATAATGCTGATAGCCCACATCGTACCAACCATCTTGTTTAACTTCCTCCTTGTAAGAACATTTTTTTTAAGAACATTTAAAAATATATATATATGTATGAAAAACCATATTATATAGTTCATATCCAAACCAAAAAATTATTATATTGTTCATATGATATTCTAATTAAATCAAAAATCGTCATAAGTGACTATCGGCCACCAAATTATATTCTTTTAAAGTTATAAAATCATAATAATGATGATGATGACGATGAATCCAAAAGTATGATGCATATTTATTGTATAAACACATTCTTCTGATGTAAATGAGATAATTTCCCAAACATATAGGCTCTGCGTTTGTTTTTGTAGTTTTGAATTTTTTTTATTGTTATTATTTTTTTTTTTTTTGGTATTTTGAGGGTTTGCCCTCTCCCACATAAAATAAATGAGAATTTAAAAATACTTAATAAAAGAGATATTTTTATTTTCCTTTCTTTTTTCGTGCTCAATATTTTTTAACTTGATTCCAACTTATGTGTCAAAATTTCCTAAAACCATAAAAGTGTTTCTCAAATTCTTTTTTTTTTAAGATATTCATATTTTTGCAATGTTACTTTTTATTCTACTTCTACTGTGCTTTCGGATCTCCTATTTCAAGTATTTCATATCCTATTTTGCTTACATACATTCATTAAGAGTATTCATAAACAGTTCAAATTAAAAGAGAAACAATTATAATATGAAAATTTTAATACACTTAACGCCTATTATGAGCAAAACACGGGATGAAATAAAAACTTGCAGGATATCGTTAACCTTCTCAGAGTTTGCAAAAAATCCTTGATTATCCTGACATTCCTTGTTTTAAAATACTAGGTTTACCTGCCATCTCCCATCATCTTTCAATATTACATATTCTTCCCTCATAATTTGCGTAATTACCCAAAAAGAAACACTCAATTCACCAGGAGCAAAAAAAAAAATTTCTTACAATATATATCTTTTCATTTGTACAAGAAAAAGAATTAACGAATATGAAATTTACAAAATCACAATAGCAAGGCCCTACAGAAAGAAATCATCTCCACCAATCAGGTATCTTCAGCCGTCTGCTGCGGTGTACCCCCAGCTTAACAGATGGTACCTTCTGCTTAACCTGTCTCCATATCATATTAACTGCATCATCTTTCACAGGAGGGAACTCAAACTCAAAGTGATGAGAAACGCTTTTAAGCTTCAGCCACATTTTAACCCATTTTTCCTTTGAAACTTTCCTCAGCTCGGTGACCAAGTAGTCCGGTTTTAAGGCCTCGTTGTCTGAGAAGAAGATGGAGAACTCCTCGTAGTCTAATTCATTTTCAAAGGGCAGCTCGATTTTGTCGCTTACGATAACTGGAACACAGTGGCTCACGATAGCATCAAAAAGGCGGCACGACGATGGAGTGTCTCCGGCAGGGTGGAGACAGAACTTTGATGAACGCATGTGTTCCGTAGACTGTTGTAAGAAAAAAGAAATTTGAAAATTATAGGAGAATTGAAAAGGAGATGGGAATTGAAAGTTCTTCATCAGCCAAATATGTAATGTAGAGTCAGTTCCTACTTCAGTTTTCTCAATGCATAAGATTTCAAGCAAATTAGTCATTTATGATTCTTATTTTTTGGGCTCACAAGCTTTTTTGGATATTTATTTGGGACAAATACATTTGCTGACCTGATGTTTGACTGAATCACACAAACTTCCCCTAATGTTTGAGAAATTGCAAAAACTTCTCTGACATATTATGAGGTTTGATGGTTTGGTCAAACACGTGAAATTGTAGTCATAAACTTAAAGCCATATATTGACCAATAAAGGTCAAGGCGTATGTTATTCATAAGAACTTAGAAATGACACAACTAAAATTTATCTGCCAATCCAGAAGTAAGTTAAATCATTGACAAGAGAAGTTTTTGTAATTTCTCAAACCTAGGCAAAAGTATGCCAGTACAATGATCCCTAATTAAGCAAGGACCCACCTGTATCGCTTCATTTCATAATTATTTAATAGAGATAACATACTTCCAACTTGCTAGGATTGATAACACGCATGTGATTGTTGTAAATAGAACCATAAAAGGCAAATGGTTTTTAAAGAACCTGTCCCATTCCTAAACAGAAGAAAACCTGATGCCTAATTATGAAATTTCCCAATCAACTTTAGTTAAAAGCCAGCTTAATATGATCTTATACTCAAAAAATGTCCAAGACTAACAACTTTTTAGGTAGAAAATTATTAATGCTAAAAAACTTACAGCTTTGAAGCCTTCTTCTGATGCATGGGCATCCTCGTATATGACATCTTCCGTACCATTTAACATTTTAAGTAGTTTGGCTCGAATTTTTCCCTCCTGCCACATTATTTATCAAATATTACTATGTCTTCAATAAACGAACAAATGAGTTGAAAAAAATTAGATAGATAACACAGCTGATTTGCATACATCTTTCCTCTTAGCCCTTCCCCTGAAGAACAGAAGTGTCTTACGAGACTCAAAAGGATCCTTCGTATTATCTCCATCGTATGAATCTAACATGTGCACATAAGGTGCGACGACGTCTTTTTTTAGACTTGAAATGTGAGGTGTACGCCCGAAATCAGAAACGATGAATATGGATGCATTTAATATATCGCGATAATGTCTGAATGCATTCGGATGATGCAGGGGAACTACATGGTCTCGCCCGTTTGATCTTCTCCAATACTCTGATGCTCTTAAGATGTTTATCATCTCAAGCTATATTGAGAAAGAAAAAGATATCAACTTTACTGATAACGAAGATAGGATTTACTTAAGGAGCCATAGAAAGAAATAAATTACAGATAAACTGACCTCTCATTAATCATCTCAGTAGAAGCCATAAATTTTAATATACCAAAGGAAAAAGTGTATTACGAAATATATGCTTTTGATGAAAATTTATGTCTTTCAATAATTTGAAGGGGGCAGCAGCCTCCACCAGGACATAGAACTTCAGCAATGGTGTAATGGCACAACGATACAATCCTAATTTCACAATGCACCTGATTTGCTTTTCAAAATCCTCAAATGCATGAAATTAACTCAATGATCTCAACATATCATATTCAAGAACTGAAATGTCATGAAAAGTGATCAGAATATATTAGTTATAAATGATTGAGAACCCATTATTCTTCTCTTCTAGTCTACGCAGCATGCCAATCATTGAGTTTTAGCAAACATTTTCCCTCACAATATTGAAACAGAATGTGCTTTTGCCATTTGGAAGAAAATTCCTGAATATTGAACATGTATCAGAACATGTCGCTCATCTATACATTCTTAATTCAAGAAAACCATTCTAATCTCAGTTAAGCCATCAAACTATGATACTACATCAAACGACAAAACAATTCATTGTTAAGTAATACGTCTTTGACCTAACTTATCCCAAAGCTAACTAATAAGATGAATTACCCAACATTATTACAATGGCTATAGTTTAGCATTTAATTAATGTGCAGTGGTCAACACAACCCCACCTCGCCGAATAATCGAGGATCACCTTGGATTTTGAGGCTTAAATGCACCATATATTCCCACCGAAATCATGATAACTAATACGTATTCGACCTAACTTATCTCAAAAGCTAGCTAACGAGGTAATGTTCAAATAACACCTGGTTTAGCAATTAATCCAAGAGGAAAACTAGAACACAAAGAGAACACTCACCTGCAACTTCTCATCAAGGGTATTCTTCTCCGTCATGTTCCGAACATATATACTGACACTACACGACGAGAAGAACGGCACGAAGAACACATCAGCCGAATTTGGATCCGTGACCCGAACCGCCTCCTGACCCGACTCCAAACTGCCATTCCCCTTGTACAAAAGCGAAGCCATCATCCAGTACTCCACACTATGCTGTCGCCGGAGTCCGTCATTCCACCGCCACGCCGGGAAATTGGCCGCCGTCACCGGAGTATCGTTCTGAAAAGATGAGTCCATCATGCCGATGTTGAAACGCGGCGGCAGATCGTACATGTAGACGCGGAGAGGAGGGGATCCACGGCGGCAGGCCGCGGAGGTGGTGTTGAGCTGAGGGAAGAAGGAGAGTACTTGGGATTTGTAGTCTAGGTTTCCGGCGAGGAGTAATGTGAAGAAGATCACCGGAATGCATACTGATATGCAAATCAGCGTCCTGTTTACCTGCATCTATTTCCAGAGCAAGATTTCAGATTCGTGTGAAAATTGAAATAAACTGGGATTGAGGTAATGGATTTGGAAATGTTGGATTTTTGGGGAGAAATTTGATGGAAATAGTTATCGAATTCAGGGTTTGGATTCTGAATATGGGAAATGGGAATGGAGATTCTTGGGATACGAGTTAATTTTTCCTTTTCTTTTTTTTGCAAATTGCACTTTAACTCCTTAAAATTTTAAATTTTAGTAAGAGAAAATTGTTATTTTCGTCCCGTAATGTACCACTTTTCGATTTTGGTCCCAACCATTAGTGATTTCGATAAAGTTACTTTTTTTTTAAATTTAGTCCCATCATTAATTTTTCTGTTAAAAATATTATAATTTGACCCTTGTAGAATCATGTTAGCTCATTAAATCCCCAAAAAATAAAAAATTATACGAATATCACTTTAAAATATACATATTTAACATATACATAATATACATATAATATTGAAAAATAAAAAATACATAATAT
>JBBMKE010000009.1:132405-160578 GCA_037834125.1 Lippia alba
CAATTGGATAATTCCCATTATCAGGATCAACACTGACTGCAGTTAACAAGATGCCACCATGTGGGCCCTTAAGGTGGCAGCCATCTATGCCTATGATTGGCCTGCAACTCTTAAACCCTTGTTTCATTGCACTGAAGCAGACATAAAACTTGGAAAATTTAACCTCACCTTCTATATTATCAGTTCCTAAAATGATTGTGGATCCCGGGTTAGTACTCCTCAATTCCTCTGCATAATCCCACAGCTTTGTATATTGCAGTTGGGGATCACCTTGTAACTTCTGAAGTGCTAACATTTTGGCTCTATATGCTTTCATGTTAGATACTTCAACATCTAATTCCTTCTCAACATCTTTCTTAAAACCTTGTACATCCCTTTTGGCATCTGACTTGAACTTGGAAAGGTATTTTTCAGCCAACCAGTTCACATTAACATTTGATACAGTCCAAACTTCCTCACATGTGTGCTCTAAGCACAATTCTCTAAGCACCCAGGCCTGCTCATTGTCTGCAGCTGTATTGTTAACTCTAACCGTATTCATCTTGAAAGGGCATCCACTTTCAGCACATCTTATATAAACTCTCCTACTGTCAGATCTGCTACATGGTAAACTTCTTCTAGTCTTGATAGCATATGAGTCTACACAGAATTTGAAGCTATCTTTACTCTTCCATGTCTGCCCTAGATCAAACTGAGGGTCAAATCTGTTCATCTCATTGAACTCAGGAAAACAATCACCTTCATCACCTTCTGAATCACTTACCCTATTCATGTTTAACCCATCTTCCTCACACCCCACCACGTTCTCACCTTCATACCCTAACTCAGCATCATCTGCACCCTCTTTTTCATCATCCTTTCCCACCTCAACATCATCACATATATTATCTTCAAATTCATTGTCATCATCAGATGTATTAGCTGAATCAGGTACTTCAAAATCTTCATCCAAATTTACCTCATCTTCAGTCCCAATTTCATCAAAGTTAAGCCATTGTAAAACATTACCATCCACCACATTTTTTTGCACATTATAAGAAGGTTCACTCTCAATTTCCTTATAAACTTCATTGAACAGATTCTCATCATCCGCAGAATTGTAATCAATGTCCACTCTAAACTCTTCATCACTACTGTCAGATTCATCATCAGCACACATATTGTCAGCATCATTCTCCTTACCCACATTACCATCATCTACACCATACCTACGCTCATATTCATCTACCCATTCCTTGGTGTGATCAGCTCTCAGAAAAAATTCATCATCATTTAAAGTCTGAAGTGGAGGTAAGGACTCTTGATTTTCATTGTGTTGTTCCTGTGCAGGCTTATCTATGTTAACCTTCTTAGCTTTAACCGGCTTAGCTTTCTTAACTCTCTTAACTTTAGCTACTGTGGCATTTCTATCAGTCAACTGACCCCCATTTTTCTCTTCCTGGTCTGATTCCACTATTGTTTCCCCTTCATGAACAATGAACAAATGGTAGTCCCTACCATCAACTAACCAACGCCTGGCATATTTCCTAAGGTCTTTGTCAGTTTCAATAAGTACAGCACCACTCATCATAGGAGTATACACAAACTTTTTGGAGCCTTCCACATACAAATCTTTAACCCATTCTTCAAATTGGTCAAAAGTCAACTTATCAATGTCCACGTAGTCAACCTTACGACGCCTACCACCTACATAACTGTCAGGTTCTAGTTTCCCATGATAATAAATTGCCAGAGTCATGAAGCAAGACTTCGGATCTGTAAAGGCAACAACAGATAAATTGTCTTTACCCAATTCTTTAATGCCATCAACAACCAGATTCCAAAAATGCACAACAATACATAAAGGCAACAACAGGGGAACATGGGGACCATTGAAAGCAGACAAATCCAACACAATATTCAAAAAGTTCGACACTTTCACCCCACATAAACAAATAATCGCAGCACAAACATCAACAAACATCAAAATAACAAAAACACAAACTTGGGAGAAGCGAAACTTACCATAGCGAGGCGTGGGTTCCTTGCGCCTGGCATGCCGGCGAATTTCCACCATTGTAGGCTTCTTCTCCACACTTCCTCACACCGGCGAAGAGAGTGCACTGAAGAGATGTCAGAAAATTTTAGGGTTTAAGCTTTTCCGGTTTGTTGTTCTTCAGGTTTCGTGTTTGCAGAGTGTGTGTTGATTGATTTTGGAAGAGAAGTTGAACCGCCTCAATACATTATTGTTATGGATTGTTGTTTTAATTTTCTAATTTTTTGTTTTTATATTTTAAATGATGTGGATGCCACGTCATTGGCGAGTTGGCACGATTCATTCTATGTGGCGACGACATGGGCGACAAGTATGCCTAGATGCCAGGTCATAAGTGGTTTGGAGAAACCGGAGCGGCTTTCCGGCCGGTTTTCCCAACTCCGGCAAAAATGTGCATGATTTTGCAAGATTTTTGGAGATGTGGGGCATATTTGTAACCGAAAAAGCTTGAGTCCCAAAAACGCAAAGAGGGTCTAGTTGGTATACCATTTTTGAAATTTTCCCTAATTATATCATGTTGGGCCTTAGTAGCCCATTTGAGGAGGCGAATTGTTCGAGTTTGAATTAAATGAGACGAGTCGGGCTATCAACGGGTCAGACTCGGATTGAATCATGAGATTCTAGACCGAATCTGATAAGAAAATCCGTTATACCAGGATCCGTATCCTATAAAATTCATTGTTTTAAATTTAAACATAATCGTATGCGACATATCTGATATTCGACTTGATATAGTTACATAATATTTAACATATTATTATTATTATTATTATTATTAGATTATTTGATGATTTTTTTATACTTATTTAAAATAGATTAATTTGAATTATTAATTAAGAAATATATATCTTTTAAAATAAATAATTTAAAATTTATTATTATTTAAAATGATAAAGATATAAAAAAATATTTTAATTATTTCACTTAATATTCTTTACTAATAAATAATTTATTTATTAAACATTTATATATATAATCAGATTCAAATTTTTAACAGATTGAATTGCTTAATTCTATATTCAATCTACTTATTTTAAATAATAAATATTTATAATCGAATATGATTTATCGAACATTTTTATTGAAGAAATATACTAAAATTCGAATCCAAAATAAAATCGACCAACCGACATGGAATGAGAAGCACACGAGCTGAATGACACATCTACTTGAAATTTATTTCCTAATAGCCAACAACAATAGACCAAAGAACCCATCACCTTAGATATGACAAAGCCGAACATGAAAAATAATCAAATGCAAAATCTGTGTTAAAATAAATATTTGAATTATTTACCTAACCGATATAGTAATTATAAGTGATATTCTACATGTGAATATAATTATGTTTTCACCTTACTTAACTTAATTACTCTCTTCTTCAAAAATACCCCATTCTCTTAATAATTAATACATTTTATAGAAATTATATGTAATTAATGCACCATTAGTGAAAGTTTGTGTAACTAAAATTCTTTATATCTAAATATGAAATATTATTTACTTTTTCTTTTTATTTGTCAGCCAAAATTTAGGAGTAAGTGTAAATACCTCAACTTTGCATATCATAGATACTTTCGGGTTTATGGTATCCTATTTAAATTATAAATCAATATATTTTTTTTTTTAAATTTATAGATGACTTAACAAAAGGGAACTGTGATTCAAAATATTGCCTTCGGTTATTCTCATCTAATTAGAAGTTTAAGCCTAATTAACTCTAAATATTTTTCATAAATAAAATAATTTCAAAAACTAAATAAATTCAAATCACATAAATGATGAACCAAAAAGCCCATAAAGTGTAGTTATATAGAGGATATCCTTAATTAAATTACTATGAGCGTGACTTTATGGGCCATTGGGCCCGCAGCGGAACCAGAAAAGTTGAGTTATTTAAATCAGGAGAAACAATTTCGCTAAAGCAAATACCATCAAGGCTTAAGCAACCCAAACACTTCCAGATTTTGCAACAATTGACTTCATAAAACGAAGCATCCAGCTCCTCACGCAAGTCTGTACACTATTGTCTTCATTTACCTCCGAAAATTCGCACAGAAATGGCGCTTCTGCGGCTGAGCTCCGGCGACGTCACCGGATTCAAAGTACTTTTAATTCTCGTTACTCTGTATGGACTGATATCTTACCTCGTGCACTCCGTCATTCACATGAAGTTCATCACGCCCCTCGGTGCTGACGCTCCGCTAGATCGCTTCTCCGAAGCTCGAGCGGTGGAGCACGTGCGCGTGCTTGCGGAGGAAATCGGCGGTCGTCAGGTTAGCCTCGACTTCAGCTTTGTTCGTTTCGGTTCTGTTTTGTTTTGTTCGTACCTGCAATTTGTTGAGTTTTGAGTGGTGTTATGCATGTGAGTTTGTTTTTATTTTGATTTCAATGAGTTTTTAATGTTTAATTAGCAAGTGTACCTGGTATCCTGAGGCTGATTATTGAATGAAATGATTCAATGCATCAGGTGTGTTGTTGACTTTTGTTTATGATGGTTTAGTTTGAGTATATTAGATAAATAAGGACTCGCTGGTGTAGATTTTTTCAGTTCTTCAGTACTTGTTCGTTTTTATTTAATTCGTGTGGCCATGGCTTTACTTGTTCTATGTCTCTGGTTTTTCCAATGCAGCCTTGCCTTAACTATAGATTCATATGAAATTACTGATTTTATTTGAATTTCGGAGTTTCATTGTTAATGAGTAGTGATGAGCTGTCCGAGAGGATTGTGATTTGATAATTGAAACTATCTCACTGTATTCTGGTTTGATTACATGTAGGAAGGGACTCCAGGTTTGAGACAGGCAGCGATATATATTAAATCACAGTTGGAACTGATAAAGCAGCGAGCTGGTTCCAACATTAGGTTGGTATCATAACAATATTCAAGTCCTCTTCTGGAGCCGTACGTATGTGTAGGAATACTATTCTAAGGTCATAAGTTTATTTGGACTAACTTATGATCTTGTTGTTTTGCAGGATAGAAATTGAAGAAGGAGTTGTTAATGGTTCCTTCAACATGATGTTTTTAGGCCAGAGCCTATCTCTGACATACAGAAATCATACTAATATTCTTATGAGGTATTCTACATATCCATGGATTTATGTTAGTTTGTGAATAGACGCCCCTCTAAACTATTTCAGTTTTCATCTGGAACCTATAAAAGGGTAAATTTGCTTCAGATCCTGGCAAAAAAATAAGGCGTTTTTGCTGAGGGTTGTTTGCGAATATCATTCAATACTTTGGTTTTGAAGATTCTCATGAATGTCTAATATCACTAGGCTCAATTTGCAGGATTTCATCCGTTGATTCACATGACGATGACCCATCAGTTTTATTAAACGGTCATTTTGATACCCCGCCTGGTTCTCCAGGAGCTGGGGATTGTGGCTCGTGCGTTGGTGGGTTGTAATGTATTAGTTTACTCGGTAGTATTGTGCTGTGAGTTTGGATTTAATATTAGTTATTTCTTCTTCCACAGCATCATTGCTTGAATTGGCAAGGCTTACAGTTGATTCTGGCTGGATTCCACCTAGACCAATAATATTCTTATTTAATGGAGCTGAAGAATTATTTATGCTGGTGAGAGTGCATACTTAACTAGTTTCTGTACTCTGCCGTTTATCTTGGGTGGCTAGTTAAATTCTAGTGTCAATTTTCAGAATAGTGAGTTATTATACTATTGACTATTGTCATACTTTTTAAATATGACCAATCATTCAATTTTCTGTTAAAGCTTTTCTTACTTTTTTACACTAGCTACTTCTTTTTATACACAATAAATGCATCAATTATCTTCTCTTTTGTCTTCTCACGTCCTGAAGTGAATTTGTGGAGACCTTCATATCAATGGATGAGATAAGAGTGCTTTTTGGATGATCAAAATGTGAGAACATGCTATAATCTTACTTCGCAGTTGATATTTTTGTGGTATTTCAGGGTTCACATGGTTTTATGACAACACATAGATGGCGTGATACAATCGGAGCTTTTATTGATGTTGAGGCATCTGGGACAGGAGGCTTTGGTAAATTTCCTGAATCTGCTTGTGTGTTCGAATTAAACATTTTCTCAAGCATTGTATGAAGCAATGTGTGTATCCAACCGCATTTAAGTTCATTATACCTCTTCTTGTTTTATTATTATATTGTTTAGGAGCAGCCGATTAAATGATGTAAAACCCTCGAAAATCACATATATGGTAGGGGAAAATACAGAACATGGCCCGTCCATTATGTTATGATTCTTACTCATGCAATTTTCCCTTTAATATTCCTTTTCATCTTCCAGCCGTTGTCTTCTTTTACTTTTGATTCAACAATAATGAGGTACATAATAATCACCTCTTTTTTTTGGTGGTTTAGTTGGTAAATATTTGCTGGAAAGGGGATGGGGTAGTTTTATTACTTGGTTTACTTTGTCCGTATTAAAAAAAATATCAAAGATTGGACTTTGGACATGATTCTAAGCTTCAGTTGGCATTATGGGGATAATTCAACTTGTTTGACTAACAACTTACAAGATTATTGATGGTAGAAAAATTCAATAGCCGTGTCCAGATTTTGACTGCTTTGGCTTCAGTTCCTAGAAATATCTGATTCTTATTGTGTAATTTATTGATATGATTGCATTATTCCTAGGATGACTGCACATGCAAAAAATGCAGTTCAAATATTCCAATATCCTTTTAGTAAGGATTCTTTATTTATGCCATAAGATATTCCCATTTTCTACAGTTGCCAAGTTAACTTACCATCAAATTTTGGTGAAACGTGGAAACAGAATTGCAGCCTTTGGACTTCTCTTGTGTACTTTGAAATTGATGAAGGATTGCAGGATTCACTTACTTCATGAACTAAATTCTTGTTAATTTTTATATTTCTGGGTCTAACAGATTTAGTGTGCCAATCTGGCCCTGGATCCTGGCCTTCACACATTTATGCTCAGTCAGCTGTATATCCTATGGCAAATAGTGCAGCACAGGTTTTACTTTTCTTCTTCATTTATCAATATCAGCATACTAATTCAGAAATAATTATGCTATTCTGAAAAAAAAAAAGCTGTTTCGAGTTCTAAACTTTTCAATCATTCTAATAACATCGCCTCATTATATTTGCAACTTATACATGCTCATTGATCTTAAACATAGCAATTATGTTCAATGCCCCGGCACCAAATCTTTTTATTTGTCTCCAAGTATTTGGCCTCTTCAAATGTTTTCTCGTTCTAGTTGATCACTTTTCTGGTCCACTTGCAGGATGTGTTTGGTGCAATTCCTGGTGATACAGATTACAGAATGTTCTCCAAAGATTATGGTGACATTCCTGGCTTGGATATTATCTTCCTGCTTGGGGGTTATTATTACCACACCTCATCTGACACAGTGGAAAGACTAGTGTATGAATCAACTGCTATTTTGGTACAGTTCACTGGATTTTGATTTTCGAGATCACATTTATGTTTCGGCATTGCTCTAAATTGCACGTGAATTTCTTTCAATTAGACCAGGAAGCATGCAGGCACGTGGAGATAATTTGTTTAGTTTAATGAGAGCCTTTGCCAATTCGTCTAAGTTATTAAATGCCCAAGAACGAGAATTGTTTAGAGTTGGTGCCGAAGAATCTGAAGATGGAAGACCAATTTTCTTTGATTACTTTGCACAGTTCTTGGTATGCCGCAACTATGGTTTTAGGATTACTTGGCCTGTAATGTTTGTAAGCAAGGTTCTACAAGTAATGTGCCTTCTTTCTTCGTGTTACTTAAATACTATTCAGGTCTTTTACACGAGAAGGCAAGCGTTGGTGCTTCATAGTATTCCATTTGCTGTCTTCCTATTTATGCCACTTTTGTTGGGTTTGCCAACTGGGAGTTTATTTCGCTCCTTGAGAGTTTACTGTGACTTCCTTAAAGGTAATCAATATGCATTAAAGTGTAATAATTATGTGATTGTCTCTTTTCAAATTCCATGGACATCTCTTTTTGTTTTACTTGTTCTATGAAGTTTTCACTTGCTATGTTGCAGGATTATCATTCCATGCATGCGGGATCATACTCGCCATTGTTTTTCCAATATGTTTTGCTATATTGCGCTTGCTTTTCACTGCACATTCAATGAACTGGTATGCGTCAGTTCTCACTCTTGACAATGTAGTTGTCTTCATTCTCTTTCAACATCATTAAATGCAACATTGTTGGAGTTTGTGCCAAAAAATTGTAATTTAATTTTATCTCTTTCGGTTATCTTCTACTGTTATTATAGCAAGACCTTGTCTTATTTTGTTCAATGTAGGTTTGCTAATCCCTCTTTGGCATTCCTAATGTTTGTCCCATGCTCATTTGCTGGGCTGTTGGTTCCTATGTTTCTTTGGAGACCTTTTCCTCTCTCTCAAGATGTCTCAGCTCTTGCATTGTCAGGAGAGGTATGTGTGTGTGTTTAAATCTTATTTCACAAATTTTTCGTTCTCCTTTGGCTTTGGCTGTGCTGATTTACATTACTAGTAAGTGCTTTGTGTTTTTCTGTTACGTGCCTACACTATGTAGGTAATTTTCTTTCTGTCATCCATGAGAAACTGAGGATAATAGCCTCCTTTACATCACTTTATTTCTCATTATGCCAGCAATTAAAAAAATGCCAAGATCTTGTGAATTGTCGAAGTAGTCTAACTGGGAACACAAAAGAATAAAAAGGGCATATTTTCATGCGGAAACCTGCCTTGCCAATCTGAATTTGATTAAAACCATTCATTGTTAAGTGTTCTTTGTCAAATTCGTTAATATCAAATAACCACCTCATCTAAAAGCTCAAACTGATAGAGAATCATTGTTCAGTGTTCTTTGTCATGTGGAGGCGAGCTTTGCTTGTTCAGGCCTTTGCACGTGATTCTTTTTTTTTTCCAACGCAAATGGGTGACTGTGAGAGTCGACCACAAGGCCTATTTGGCATTGGCTGTGATACCAGTTCAAATGACTGCCTCATCTAAAAGCTCTAGCTGTTAGAGAGGAGAATCAAGAAATTTTTAAATATCTCAACATTCTATATTGATGGACTTTACCTTTCTTAACTTATTTTCAGGAACTGGTTGATGAAGCAAGGTTCTGGGGAGCATTTGGGTTCTACTCTCTTTTGACTTTGGTCTGTGAACTGTATTTCTGATATTACACGATTTAACATGAATATTTAGATGGCTGACAAAACTTCTGAAAGCAGGCATACGTTGGATCTGGATTAAGTGGAGGCTTTGTTACTTTTGCTTTATTGGTCTCTATGCTTCCAGCATGGCTCTCTTTTCGTCTATCAGTCAAGTTCTTCGGTCACCAATCTATCAGGTGCCAGTTGGTTTCTCTGTAATTATTATCTAGTAGAGTATTATTGAATATTAGGGGAAAAGAAGATATATGGTTTCTTGCCATTGTAATCTCATGAAGGGTATCTTTCAGGTCCACAGCCTGCTATGCGCTTCCTTTGATACCTTGTCTTATGTACGCTGTGTACTTTGGTGGATTTCTTGCTGTGTTCTTGATTGAGAAAATGGGCATGACAGGCTCTCTTCCACCTCCCTATGGTTAGTTGTATATCTTTTTCAACCTCAATGAAATTGAGATCCTTGTTCGTAGGATTTCTATTACAAATTTAAGACAACCTAATATTCTTTTGCAGGGTATTTTGTTCCTGATGTTATAGTCGCAGCTGTCGTTGGATTAGTAACAGGCTTGTCTTTTGGTCCTCTTTTGCCTGTTGTTGGGAAATTGTTGGCCAGATCATCAATTATCAAGTTTTTGTTGCATGGAACTGTTCTTGCTTTGGCTTTATCATCCCAATTCTTTCCATATAGCAATGACGCACTTAAAAGGGTTATTCTCCAACATACTGTCCAGACTACAGGTACTAATTGACCAGCTCAGACTTTTTCCCTTTTCAAATAATAATTTGGATCAGTCACTGTTTGTTGTAAAGCCTATGTTTGCTCTGAAATCTGAATTTTATAAGCCTATGATGTGAATAATGTCAGTGATTTCGTTTTCATGTCTCATTCTTGAGTTTATATAGTTTTTTTAAAAAAAATTGATATTATCTATTTTATCTTGCCTGATTTGAACTACAATCTTTTCATGGGATTTTAATTATCCATTTGACAGATGGGAATCAAATCTTGGATACCAATCTTGATTTTGCTGTAGTCGACTCCAACTCGCTGATGTTTGTTTTCAAGCATGCACCTGAAGTGGCAAAGGAGCTCCATGGTGATAGAGAACTAAGTTTTAACACTGTTAATCAGTCAGATTTTCAGACATGGAAGGTATTTTCATAACCTCTTGGTCTCTTGTTACGCACTTGTAAATTATGATCGTCTTTTACCGTCTATCACCATGAGTAAATTCAAGTTGTCGATTTTGCAGGGGATTTTTCCAATATCTGCCTTGTTCTCAAGGAGCTTGAAATTCCCCAGAAAAAGTGACGACATCTTGAATCACTATACCTATTTCCCACATCTATCAGCTAAGAAATCGGAAATTATATCCACTGGTGGATCTCGGAGAGTCCACCTGGATTTTTCCATCGGGTAAACTTTCTGAAATCACACTAGTATATAATGAATTAATAATAATAGTAATTGTAATAATAATTAATAATAAACAAATAGTAAGTGTGCTTTAAATTTTTTTGGCTTTTCTTGTACATGTTTTATATCTCATATCTCGTGGTCTCAGTTCCTTAAAAGAGGTGTGGGTTGCAGTCCTCAACATCACCGGTCCATTATCAAATTGGTCATTTGCAAACTATACACTTCCAGGTAATTTAAATAGCTCTCGTTTTGGCTCCAACTCTTGAATTATTATCTTTTTCTCCTACCACCATATGTTGAAAATCTTCCAATTTCTTTTGCAGCTCCCACAAAATTGGGCAACGGGCCACCATTCTATGTTTGTAGACTAAGTGGTTCGAGTCATGAGAATTGGACATTTTGGCTGGAGGTAAAGTTTCAAACTTTGATAAAGTTTAATATATGTAGAGCTTAAAGTACACTTATCACTCTCTCAAACAGTCAAAACTTAATCTTCACATACAAGTAGAGCTTAAAGTATAATCCTCTATCCCTCCCTCCCTCCCCTTGGAAATTCGTCGAATTTGCTGAACTTGGATGTTCTCTCTTTATTTGAATTGTTGCAGGCTAATAGTTCTGAGCCTTTGAGGGTTGATGTTGCTGTAGTGGATCAATATTTAACGGAGTCGACCAAGAAGTTGAAAGGCCTCTTTCCAAGTTGGATGGATGTTACTGCCTTCACAAGTTTCATGACGTCCTATACCTTCTAGTTTGATAACATCCCTTTTCTGTTTTGAATGTAGTGAGCAAACAATTTTGTGGGTTATTCTTGCTCAGTGAACTGTATAAGCCACACAAAAGTTCTTCTAATTAATCAAGGGTGTTCATTTCGTCTTCTATTTCTTTTGATTGTGAAGAATGATGATCAATTCTGTCATGCCATGCCCTCTTGGCTCTCATATACAAAATTTTCACCAAAATATGCATGTTCCTCAATACAACTACCAATACTTAATTCCAAAAACTTTTGCATGTTTTTGAAACTGTTGTGTTGCAGTTAAAAGGTGAGCGTTTTGAATACTCGATTCAAATTCAATAGCTAAAATCTAACCGTAGTTGGTTCAAATGGTTAAGGACAATGATTTCGAATTTTTCTAATCACTTTAACGTATGTGTTCAAAAGAAAAAATTAGTTTTGTATGAAATTGTTTTCTAAATTAAAGATGATCTATTTCATCACTTAGAAATTATTTGCAGTAATAAATAGATCATCTAACAGACATTTAATAAAATTCCTAGCATAATTTTCAGCTATAAAACGTCTATGCAAAAATCAAAGTTGTACGGTCACACATTTCTATTTGAATTTGAACAAATTCAACATAATAACAAAGTTTGTTAGATATCTTATAGAGTATGATTCGGGAATTTATTGGTGCAAGAAATTAAAAAAGCAGATAAAATTTTTTAAAAATTAAAAAAAAGAAAGATGGATATAAAAGTAATTTCAACGAAGTATTCTTTTCCATTCCACATGAAAATACCATCAGGCAGGTGCACAAATTATGAAAGCCGAGCATTGTTTGCAAAGCCGAAAAACCCTCAATGGTCGGGGATTGTTTATGGTTAGCCCTTTAAAAAAAGTTGCAAATGATATAACTTATGCGTCTTTAGCTATCCCGGGAGATTAGTTCTTCACTCAATCGGGTGGGGGGAAACTTTGAGAGATAAAAAATATATATATATTTTTTACATAAATTTATTTAAACTCCGATTTGAATCTTCAATGTATCGGTATTCTTTCACATCAAATTCATTTATTTTGAAATACAATTATTTTTAAGACCAAAAAAAAAAAAGAAATACAATTATTTTAGTAATTGGATCTGAAATTTGCACACAAAAATCATCAGCCCGATTGAAAATGATACTAGGCCTAAAAACTTAATCCATTGGGTGAAAATAACAAAGCCCAGCCCATTAGTACCCAACAAACTAGGGTTTTAAAACCATAACATATAAGCTATCGCAACCATCACTTGTTAGCTCTCTTCTTCCAGAGCAGCACCCTTCACAGTCTCCATCTTCTCCAGGGCGCCGACGAAGCAGCAGCTACAATGGTACCTCTCTTCCTCCACAATCTGATGAATGTCTGAAATTTGTTGATATGATTTTGTGCTTTATCTTCAGATTTTTAACCTTTAGCTGCTGTTGATGTTTTGCAGGTGAAATACTCCAAGGAGCCCGACAATCCCACCAAATGTATAGTCTCTTCTTCTTTTACTCTGATTTTCATGTGTTTTTTAGCTTGCATTTTGTTTTTCGGCGATTGAGTATATCCGGTTGCGTACGATTTTTTGAGTTTTTGACGGCGATGTGCATTTGTTTACTGCGCTTTGTGTTGATTGCAGCATGCAAGGCTAGGGGATCCGATCTCAGAGTTCACTTCAAGGTACCTTGTTCGTCTTTTTTCTGTTGTGCGGATTTTTATGTGTGTATTTACCTGCTTGATAAGCTATTAGGCGTTGTCAGTTACATTTCTGTTTTGTCAATATGTTTTCATGCCTAATTCGATTGGATTGAAATTTCTTTCGTGCTCAGTTGATTTTTTTGGGAAATTTGATTTTGTGTTATTGTGCTTGAGCTGAATTGTTTGTACCAGAGCTAGAATGGTTGAGTACTTGGTTTTAACCTGATGATAAAAGCAGGGATCTGTTGCCTTTTTGTGAACGGATCTCTCGTAAACGTCAGGGATATAAGTTGTGCAGTGTTCTTGGGTGAACCATTTGAGTTGTTTCGATGACTAATGGTTCAGTAAACAGTGCTACATTTATGCTTCTCTCTGTTCCAACTTTTGTGTAGCTTGAACATTCGATAGTGCAAGGGAAATACTTGGTAGCCTACACTGTTCTTATCCAAGTCCAATATATGAACATCATATCATGATTATGATGCCTAACTCTTCGTCATTGATGAACATTTTTTATCATGTCTTAGAGACTTCGTTGCTTTCAGTTTCAAATATGTAATCAACTTTGTCGCTTGAATTTTTTGGATTCCCTTTGGTGCGTGAGCTATTATCAATTTGATGTTTATGTTGAGAAAATGGGCATTTCATTGAGTTGTGTGATGCGTATGTTGTGCCTTTCATTATTTTTTCATAGAATCCAGAATATCAAGCTAAATTGCCAATATCCTACATTTTACAGAACACAAGAGAGACAGCGCATGCCCTCAGAAAGATGCCTCTGATCAAAGCCAAGAGGTACTTAGAGGATGTTCTTGCCCACAAGCAGGCTATTCCTTTCACCCGTTTCTGTGGAGGTGTTGGGCGAACTGCTCAGGCCAAGAACAGACATTCTAATGGACAGGGACGTTGGCCCGTGAAATCTGCCAAGTTCATCTTGGATTTACTCAAGAATGCTGAAAGTAATGCAGAGGTACTGTAATCTTTACTCTTGTTTTGTTATTCTTATTAATATAATTTGTTTGAAGTTCTGGTTTTTAATATTTGGTTTTATATTTCGCAGGTGAAAGGTTTGGATGTGGATGCTCTCTTCATTTCTCACATTCAGGTTAACCAGGCCCAGAAGCAGAGACGCCGCACATACCGTGCTCACGGAAGGATTAACCGTAAGTTCACATTGACTTCAAAATCGTTAAGTTTCCAATGATTCAGACTTTCTTTTTTCTTGGAAATGACATGAAAATCTTGTTCTCAGCCTACATGTCGTCTCCCTGCCACATTGAGCTGACTCTATCCGAGAAGGAAGAGCCAGTGAAAAAGGAGGTAAATTACGATCCTATATTCGCAATGTGTTGATCATGAGTGAGCAATTAAATTACCATAACTTCAATTTCCCGAGTTTGTTTCTGAGGAGTTACCTGTTTATTTTGCACAGCCCGAATCACAGTTGGCGGCGACCGGCAAACCTAGGAAGGCTTGAGCGTTGTTGGCGATCATCGGATTAATATAGTCTGTTTATCAGTTTTGAAACTTTCCTATGTGTCTCTTTTCAGACCCAAGTTGTGTTATGGACACGATGATTTTGGTTTTAGAGGATAATTGGATTTTTCATTTTTGTCATATGGATTTGCTCGCTTTGTTAAATCATTTATTGGGGAAAAATGTTTCAAGTTTTAAGGTTTTATACTTTTATTAATGCGTTCTCATTGCTTTCGCCAAACAATATATGAGACGGATATTAGGAAAAACGAGGTTTTTTCTTTTCAAAATGATGTAAATTTTAGATGGATTTAGCTTGTAAAATTAAAATAGTAGTTTCTTTAATAAAGTTCAAATGGCATAGCACCACTAAGTTTGAAATTGTACGTTGTAAATTCTCTATAAATAGGAATTCATTCGGTCACTTATCTATATACACAATACAAGATACAAATGTTACAGAGCACAGAACTAATTTTAATTCTACCTATAATGTTTTCGTGCGTTTATTGTTCATTTTTACAGTCAGTGTAAATTAGTCTTATCAAATTCAAACAATATACACCAAACAATTTAGAACAATATAACATACAACAATTTAGGGAACTCATCCAAAAGTTGGGAGGTTCGAATATTGATTTTATGTATGCGAAGAGCCGACAGTTTGAATTTTGAATTTGGAATTTTGATTTTGCATATGAGATAACTTTAAATTCGTTTATCAAAATTTTGAATATATAGTAACTTTAAATCTCTCTGCCAACTATTTTGGATATGTAGCAACTTTAAGTCATCTCTCCACCAGTTATTCTACCCTATGCTGTAGGCCCAAATCCTGTAAAATAGACAAAATTTAATGAGAGAATTAGTCACTATAGTCGATGGGGGTGTATTCGGCTAGATAACTAATTATAAAAAAATATAGATAACAATTAACATTGGATAAATGGGAGACGAAGCAAAATTTGTATAGAATTATTAACTCCATATGATCCAATATAGGCCCAAAAAAAGCAGTGTTCACCCAAAAAAAAAAAAGGAAAAACAAAAAAGCAGTAATAATCGACAATTACAATTAACACTGTTCTTCCATTAAGTAATTCCTCAATGGATCCAACGGCCAGAAACTCTTTCCAGGCCCCATATGTAATGAGAATTGAGAGCTGATTCACTACGGTTACTGGAATTTGAAGTTCTTCACTTCTCGAGTCTCCAGCAAATTCCTCTCTGAGTCGAGATCTATCTGGTCAGTACACTTTGCTTCTCTCACCATTCAATTGTCCATCACTTCCAAAATTTAGCTTTGATACCAGTTTGTATAGTTTGAGAATGTGCGCAGAAATGGAGATTTTCTGTAGATCTTTTGTGTTTTGATTCTCCCAAGATGAATCCTGGTGTTTCTCTGTCTCTCCACCTCTCTTCGTTGTTAGGAGCCAGTTTAATTGCACAGAGATAATGCGTGATTTTCAATTCATGAATTTCAATTGCGTGGTAATTTGTTTGCTGGATTATTGACGATCACAATTGTTTTCGATGCGATTTACGAGTCCAATTTGAAGGTTCTCATTTCGGGCATGACATAGCATTGAGGAAATTGAGAAATTGAAAATAGAAATTACTTGGCTGAACTCGAGTTGGTACATTATGTTATACAGTTCTATAATCACGATCTTCGTCGTGTGTATTGTGATTTCGACATGGTTGCGTACTTATAATTCATTTGTTTTTTAAGAAATTATCAACAACTGGCTGGAAATTTACTGTCTTCTGTAACCAGTTGAATGAATTTTTCTATACAGCATCCCTCAGATTAGTTGGAAATTTCAGATTTTCTTTTTGGTTCTGAATTAACCGCGAAGTCAATGGATTTCTTCCGTTCCAGTGCATGTTTATAGGAGTTTTTCACATTTATAATGTATATGCTTCAGTGTGTTAGTTCGTGCCTCAGACAATTCGTACCAAAAAACGAGAAGAAAAAAGAATGAAACTCTATAGTAATTTCTCGATGATTGTGTGGCAGATGGATTGGCAAGGGCAGAAGCTAGCAGAGCAGCTGATGCAGCTGATGTTGATATCTTTTGCTGTGGTGGCATTCATCACTGGCTATTTATTGGGATCGTTTCAGACAATGATGCTTATTTATGCAGCCGGCGTTGTGTTAACAACTTTTGTTACAGTTCCCAATTGGCCTTTCTTCAACCGTCACCCTCTGACTTGGTTGGACCCGAGTGAGGCCGAAAAGCACCCCAAGCCACAACAACAGCATACTGATTCTGGCACCAAGAAGAAGAAGATCTAAAAAGCAGGTGCCTAAACTAGTCTTTCAACTTCCTGTGGGGGGAGGGTTAGAGTTGAGGGGTGTCGATGATTGAAGGGGATTAGATCCATTTCATGATGGTTTCTTGTTCAATAAGTGCTTTCACGACAGTCACTTGGAAATCTTGAAGGGTATCAGATGCAGCTTTGTGCTATCTGGTTGAATAAGCATTTACTTAGCATTCACTTAGGTACTTGAAATCGTGAGCGTTTTGTGCATCTTAGGTTAAACCTATTGTGTTTCCCTTTCGTTTTCCTATAGCGGCTTGTGGATATGACAATATGATCAAGGATCATATAGCATGCCGTGGACCGGTGACAAGGCTATTTGCTCATTATCATTTGCATAATCAGGTTTAGTGTGTACTTGGGAAAAGTAATCTGATATTGATGCAGACATCAGTTGATATGCTGAGAGTCTCATATTGAGATTTGTCACTTGTTCTCTGCATATCTTGTAATAACTTGGACCTATAATTGGATAGTGGGCAATTCAAATTTGGATCCTACTTAATTGTTGGCAAACTGGGCCTGGGATGGGATCTTGCTGGTTTTATTCTGCTGAAGAAACTAAAAGGAAACAAATAAAGAAAAATGGAAACAAGCAGATAGTTTAGTGTTATAGAACACATACACCTATAAAATATTTGCACTTGTGAAATCACACGGGTTCAAGCCTCATCGGAGATGGTCGAGAATTTGAGCCAAACGTATAATAAAGAAAAGATGAAGTATTCTAGAGTGTAGACCTATCAGAACACCAAAGGTCGGTCAACAATAATACGCCCCCACGAATATATCTAACATGATTGCGAATTTATATATACAGTGTGAATGAACACTTTGAAACGAGGATAACTACGTCCAACCAAATTTAAGTATTTAAGTTTGTATTGTTTAATTTGATAAGGCAATCTCTTAATCAGATGATAATGTTATGCGTTTATGTTTGGTCTTAAAGTTGTTGCGAAGAGCCCAAAACGTAACATATTCAATCTTTATCGACGTATACACTTGTTGACCGACTTATCAAATCAAAAATTGGTCTAAAAGCAAAGATATTTGGATTTGAGTTAATAAATACTCGGAGCCAATCATGCACATCACGCGTTTGAGCTGTGGATGAATAGATAATTAATGTCAAAGGATAAAGGTTGTCACTTCATATCCCATCTCTAGGCAAATGATAGTAAATTTAAATACTTACATAAATACTTTGTAAAAATATAATAATTACTAAAAATGGGTGGATAATGCTTTCTTTTTTTGACATGTTCCAACTCAGAACACTTCAAAGGGCTTCTAAGATTTATAGAAAATAAGTATTCTTCTTAATATCTGTTTCTTTGTATTGATAACAACTCGATGACTATTTATAACTGACCCAAATATAACGACATGAACACAACATAATATAAATATGAAAACGACACGATGGGACACGACATGATGGAATAAAAACAAGAAGACTGTAAATTCTCTCTGTGTCTCTCCAATAAAGAAATAAAGCAGTTGGAGTGACGATGTGGTGTTGATCCGACGTGGGATCTTCCTGTCAGCTCTATCGTAATGCCTTGGAGTTAGGAATTTTCATCCGATTTCACATTCGACTTTATAATAATATTATCACATATCCCTTCTGCGAATATACATATCAAGCTCAGTCGTCCTTTATTTCTTGCCCATTCCTATATCTTTTCACAAGCTTTTCCAATCCTTATTCCTACCCATTTCTCTCTATTTATTCATCTCTTCAATCTTCAGTGATATCTTCGTCGTAGAGCTCCATATTCACTGGTACGCTTACACTTCTTTTTAGTAAATGTAAGTATTCATTCTTTTGAATTTGTTACTTTCTTGGTTTTGTTTTGATTGTTTGTGTTTCTTGTAGATGTTAGAGTAGACCCGTTAGCATTTTGTTGATCTTTTACATTTGTCTTTTTTGTGGAGAACGTCAGTGTTATTAGTGGAATTTAATGCTGAGTTTCTAACGAATATCTTTTTTTGCCCCGTTCTTTGAGCTGATTTTGTATGGCTGAACATTATTTCCTTCCATATATGAAAGTAGGATCTCATTGTGTTGTTTTTGTAACCTTTTGTCGATGTATTTGCTCAGAACTTTGGTGACAATTGTATTTCGTCTTATTGAGCTGCAATGCTTATTGCTAAGTGGATAAAAATTGGATCTTTATTGCACTTTGAAGTTTGAACCCTGTTTTGGACTTATCTTACTCTTTACCCGTTCTTTTTCTTCTTCTAAATCTCCTTGTTGTGTTAGGCTCTTGGGTTCTTGAGATGGATTGGTAGCTGCATTCTTGCGACTAATTTAGTAATTTATTATGATATATGAAAGTTGAAACCATATTCTTTTGGTGCAGTAAAACTTTTTGCAGGACATGTTCAGACTACCTTGAAATTTATGTTATGGTGTCGTACATGGAGTTTTAGGCATCATTGAGCTTCTTTCAGATATCTGCCTTATCATATAATTTTGTCCTTTTGTGACTGTGTAGACAATATTTCCCAAGTCCGGGGAGGTTATATAGACTTATAGTTGTTAGACTGTGGCCTTGTCTGGTATAACTCTGTGTTCTACTGTTCTAACAGGCTGTTTCTTTTCTTTCATTCATGATAATCTTCCATATACATATATATATGTGTGTGTGTGTGTGTAAGCATACCAAGTTATGACCTTTTCTGGTATTGTTTTGTGTTCAAATATGCTGTTCATATATGCTACTCTTCAAACACACATGCACATGTTTGTATGTACTTATATCATGATTGCTTCATTCTTCATTCATATGTTCTTTCTTTTTTGGAATTTCTAGGTAAATGGGAAATGCATTTACTGGAAAACCGGTTTTGGGGGAATTCTGAATTTGGTATTAATCTGTTTGATTTAAAGAAGCCTAACTACAACATTATTGGTGGAAGTGGTATGGAATTCGACTCTGATCGGACAAAACACAGGATATTACCAAACTTTACAGCTCACGTCGTCTGTTCTGAAACATCATTCATGGCTTGGTCTTGTAGAATACCCATAAGTAGAGGATTATCATGAATTTCCTTTATTTCAGACATTTATTTGGATTGATACTTTTCTATGAATAAGAAGCAAGTTAGAGAAAAATCAGATATGTGTTTGTCCAATATACTCGAGCAAGACAACACTCAAGCTGCTAAAAATAATTCATTACCAATATCCAAGGTTGTTAGAGATTGCTATAATCAGATCTTGCCTGGATTGCCAGATGATGTGGCAAAGCACTGTTTGGCCCTTGTTCCCCGGGCCCACTTCCCCTATATGGGCGCCGTGTGTAAAAAATGGAGGTCTTTTATCAAAAGCAAAGAGTTCATCACTGTCAGAAAACTAGCTCGGGTTCTGGAAGAGTGGCTTTATGTTCTTACTGTGGATGATGAAGGAAAGGGATCCCATTGGGAAGTTTTAGATTGTTTGGGAAATAAGCACAATCGACTCCCGCCTATGCCGGGGCCGGATAGAGAGGGGTTCGGTGTCGTGGTTCTGAATGGGAAGCTTATTGTTATTGGTGGTTATTCTGTAGTTGATGGAACAGGATCAGTTTCCGGAGATCTTTATCAATATGATTCTTGCCTCAACAGGTTTGTTTTCTCAGTTCTTGTTTGCTCAAATGGATGCCTGTTTATTTCTTTGGGTAAATTACATTTAGACCCCCTGTGAAGTCGGTATTTATAATTAGACTTTCATAGTTAGAGAAATCTCTTCAACACCGTCTTCTGCCTGTCTTATTTCGTTAGGTTTGTTAATGTTTTAGGTTACAATTGTCAGTAATTTTCCAAAATTGACCATTGGGGCTGAAATGTAACCGGGGTAGGGGTCAAATGTAAGTTATTTCAAACTACAGAGGGTCTGTGTGTAAATATTCCAACCTTGAGAGGTGTAGATGTAATTCACTATTTCACTCTTTAACAAAAAAACACTAAACTTTCCAGCTGGAGTGAATTGGCCCACATGAACGTGGCACGCTACGACTTCGCTTGTGCTGAGGTAAACGGGATGATCTACGCCGTAGGAGGACGTGGTGGCCATGGAGAATCCCTCTCATGCGCTGAGGTGTACGACCCTGATTCTGACAAGTGGACAATGATCGAGAGCCTTCGGCGTCCGAGGTGGGGATGCTTCGCATGTGGCGTTGAGGGAAAGCTCTACATTATGGGTGGGAGATCGACCTTCACAATCGGGAACTCAAGATTTATAGACGTTTATACCCCTGAAGGACAAACGTGGTCCCAAATGAAAAATGGTTGTGTCATGGTTACCGCTCATGCAGTTCTTGGCAAGAAAATTTGTTGCATGGAGTGGAAAAACGAGCGTAAGTTGGCGATATTCAATCCTTTGGACAATTCTTGGAAAATGGTTCCTGTTCCGGTGACCGGTAGTACAAGTATCGGGTTTCGGTTCGGGATACTGGATGGTAAGCTTTTGCTCTTTCAGTTACAGGAGGACCCTGGTTACCATACTTTGTTGTATGATCCGAATGCTGAGGAGGGATATGAATGGAAGACTTGTGAGATTAAGCTGCCTGGGGTTTGCCTTTGTACTGTCACGATTAAGGCATGAGTTTTGTTGTGTTTGTGAGATTTGGAGATCGTTTAGTTTCTGGGTGTTCTGTTGTATGAAATGGAGAAAGAAAGGGGTTCAAGAATGATAAGTGGAAAAGCATTTCGGTTGTATTGTTTTTGTAGGCAGTATAAGTTTAATGTTCTTTCAAATGGTATTCTTTTTGTAATTGATATTGATACAAGTCCCTGCACATGTTACCATATGGAATATAGTATTTTTGGTCAATATTTTCATTGCTAATATTCTTTGCTTAGAGATAGATAAATGATAAATGTCCGACTCTTAATTGTTAGTAATCGAATCAAGGGGGTCCCTATGATATGAGGTTCATACAAGAATTTTCCAGTAAAATAGGAACCAAGTAGAAATAAAGACTCGTCTTATCAAAACAATAGAAACATGGGAAAATATATACACTTGGTAAATCTCAACTTCGAACTTTAACAACCTTCTAACCCCAAAGAAAAAGAGTACGCAAACTGATTTACCTTCGAACTACTTTAACAACTTTCCAACCACACACACACACACAAAAATAAAATAAATAAAAAGAGTACACAAACTATAGTTCATTTCTTTTCAAAGTCCAAATAGGGTTAGATTTTGTGTTACATCATTCATGTCCTAACAAAATTACAGTCCTCTTCATAACTAGCCTGCAGCATTTTCCAGGCATAAAAAATATACAAATATAATCCAACTGCTCAACACATCACGGCTGATAAATTTTTTCTTTCTTTCTCATTTTCAATTTTTGATTTATAAAAGAAGATATACATAATGAAAGGTACAACAAACCGAACGCGAACTACAACCCGAGTTTCTTTGGTCTCAAATAAGTCGATGAACCTTGTTTCAACCCAGGCATCTACAACCCGAGTTTCTTTGGTCTCAAATAAGTAGACGAACCTTGTTTCAACCCAGGCATCGAAACCCGTTGCTGCTCCTTAGCCCGCTTCTCTCTCTCCTTCTCCTTATTCCTCCTCTCTGTCTCCTCATGCACTTTCCTCAAATTTTCCATCTCTTCCTCCATAGAACTCTTCTCCTGTTTCTGTTTCTTCTTATGCTCCAACATCGATGTATCTGAATCCTTAACCGAGAAGAACATGGGCCCCATCTCAGCCAACCACTGTGGCTCAACAGCTGTAGCACATTGCATATATTCTTTTGTTGTCAAAACCAATTCATGATACACCACATAATCCGGGGTATAACCCAACCCATATATAGCACTGCTCGGATGAAGATGACAAGGCATCCCATTTCTGCAGTTAACATATTCACCGATCCCCTTCTGACGGGCAGAGTTGTGGAAATAAGACGAACATATAGCTTTTCTGACAATATCCCAATCAGGACCGGATGATGTCAGAGGAATCTTGAGAGTTTTCAATATATCCATTAATTGTGATCTCACCTCTCTAGCTTTCTTTAGACCCTTAACATGGAGAAAATGGTCATTGCACCAATCGCCACGATACTGATTGGCTTTCCATTGCTGATACACATTAAGAAGAGTAAGATGGTCAGATTCAGGCACAAAGAATTTTTCTCGAGCAGCATCGCTCTCTTCTGCCCGATCTTTAGGCCTGAAGAAAACGGATGGTACAGAAAGCATGGACACAATTGTCAAAACTTCGTTAACACATCCTAACTTTTCACCCATTAGAAGCATCTTAGCTAGAGGAGGATCAAGTGGAAATTCCACCATTTTCCAGCCAAGATCCGTCAGATCACCAACGTTGTTCAGCGCACCCAAGACCCATAACTGGTACATGGAGTTAAGGATGTTTTCCTGAGGAGGTGGATCCATGAAGTCAAAATCCAACAAATTATCAACTTTTAAGGATTTAAGTAATAAAACAACGTTCCCAAGGTTGGTACGTTGAATTTCAGGGACAGGACTGGGAAGCATTTCATTGAGATAAGCACTTTCTGTGTAAAGCCGGTAGCAAGTTCCGGGCCCCGTTCTTCCTGCCCGACCTGCACGCTGGTCAGCAGCTGCCCGGCTGACGGGGAACACTTGCAGGGCATCCATACCCATACGAGGGTTATAAACCTTGATTTTTCCATAGCCCGTATCTATGACATAGAAGATTCCATCAACAGTCAGAGAGGTTTCAGCAATATTGGTAGCTACTATACACTTGCGCTCTCCCTCTTCAGCTTTTTGGAATATCTTTGCTTGCAAGTCAGCAGGGAGCTGGGAGTATATGGGAAGAATTAGCAGCTTCGGAGCTTCCTTTTTGGTGGCAATAAGCTGCTCCATGCGTTCTTGAAGAGCATAACATGTTGCCTCGATTTCATCTTGACCAGTCATGAAGATCAGTATATCGCCTGGAGCACTTGTGATGTGAATCATCATTGCTTGCTTTACTGCTGCTTCTACATAATCCTCGCAAGGTGTTTTGCTGTACAAGGTTTGAACTGGGAAGGTTCTTCCAGGAATGTGGAAAATGGGTACACTGTAAAAGAAAAAAGAATTAATAAATCATTACGTAAAAAATAACGTCGTGAATATTTTTTCTGGAATAGTGGAAGTTACATATTTTTACCTCCCAAAAAAATTTGAGAATTTCTCGGCGTTGAGAGTGGCAGATGTCACGATGAGCTTGAAATCACGACGTCTAGCCACAACTTTCTTGAGGATTCCAAATAACACATCCGTGTTTAGAGAGCGTTCATGTGCTTCATCCATTACAATGACACTACATAATAAATGTAAAGATTTAATGCATTACAGAAATTGATAACGAACATTATTCGAAGCAATATAGGATGGAGAAGCAGCGATATCCAAATCATAAAAATGTGTACCGATATTTCTCCAGATCAGAATCTTTAAGTGTCTCCCTCAAAAGCACACCGTCGGTCATGTACTGCAAGTGAAGAAAAAAAAATCAATAACCAGAGAACTCAACAAGCACTGAACTGACCCAGGAAAATAAGAGAGCGCAATTATGATGTATGAGCATGAGTAAAATAGTCTTGTTTGTAAACATTAAAGAAGTATACGGGGACCAACCACATATCCTCAAACCAAATGCAAGATAATGCAGGTCACATTATAAACTTTTAATATTAAAATATAGATTAAGTGCTTGACAAGAAGAATTACTTATGAAACAAGATTTGCAATGACCATCAAGCAACCAAAAATCTATAAGAGCTGAGAAGCATAGAAAAGTCAGTACCTTGATGACAGTGTTAGGCCCAGTCACGTCCTCAAAACGTATAGCATACCCAACTCTATCACCAAGCTCGGTTTCCATCTCTTCGCTGACTCTTTTGGCAACACTCATGGCTGCTACACGCCTTGGTTGGGTGCAACCGACTATGCCATTGGTGGTATAGTTGTCTTCATGGAGATACTGCAAAGAATTAAGTATTAGGGACCTCTTAAAAGGTACAATAGCAGAGCGCCAGAAACACAAATAATAGAAGTTCGAACAAACCTGGGTTAGTTGGGTAGTTTTTCCTGAACCAGTTTCACCAACCACTACGACCACCTGATTCTCACGTATCACCTGCATTTGAGAAAGATTGGTTTGAGCAAGAACCCTCATTTATCAAATTCTTCCCTTTTCTAATGAGAAGTGAAGGGATGGGCAGAATAAGTTGATGGTATTTAATGAGAATTGAATTCTGTCTTTGCTTGATAGTTCCATTCATTGACCACAAAATTTTTCCCAAGTGAACATAATTGACCATAAAAATCAAAATGATTCACTACAACCACCCCATTGCTCTTCCTCTAGTACGGGTGGGAGATGGGGGAGAGAAATTAAGGAAAAGGATAGATGCAGTCAAAAGAGTGAAAATAACATAAAACTATGACATTTACCATGAGAAATAGTAGGGAAACAATATAGATATGACAAAAAGATCAAGAAGGTGAAACTATAAAGCTAATGATACTGGTGTCAACCAAAACTTGAAATAATAGAACATCAATTAAACAATAGCTTTTTGTATGTCCTAGTTCTGTTATCATGTTCTAAGATAAAAGAAATGGACAAAGAGTTCCGTACCTGCAGTAAGTCCTCTCGCACAGAAAAAATGGGCAAATATTGCCGCTGTTGTGCCAGTGTTTTCGTCATAGCAAAATCACTCACTGCCTGATCCTTTTTCAAATGTTGTGCAAATTTAGCATCCTCTTTGAAATCAACTTCACCTTCTTCACCCACTACAGCAGTATCCGCATCAATCTAGCAAGCAGTGCGACAAAAAGTTAGAACAAGTCAGACACATTCTAATTAAAGATAAAATGTGGAACAGCATATTCACAGCAATTGATTTAACTTCTGTGGACGGGATACCTGTTCTGCAGTCTTCTCAACACCAAGAATTTCCCCCAGCTTTGAACCAGCAAGTTCCCAAAACCGCTGCCGTGACTTGTTACTGCTCTGTTTTTCACGGATTTCTCTAACCAGATTGGAGCCTTTTCGTGATATTATCGCCATGTCTGATGTAGGATCTTTTAGTGGCATAACAGGCTCAGCTTGCTTCGTGAAAACAATCCTCCCATCAAGAAAAGGGGGTTTTGTATCTGCCATGAGAGATACTCAGAAATTCTCCAAAGAAATTATACCAACTTGGATTATATTACAAGTCAAATCATCAAACTAAATTTCAGAAATGTCATATGACAAATTACCATGAACAAGAAGAACTACTTTCCTTTCATCCTCATCATCAAACTCAGTTTGCACTTCAGTTCCTCTGACAGCCCCTGATCTCAGAAGTTGCCTGTCCTCCCACTGAGCATTATCAGCAGTTCGTTGTGATAATTTTTTGCTCTGTGCAAGAGTCATTTTGGTTCCATCCTTCCGGACCTGCAATTAGAGATGGAGATCATTTTAGAGATAAAGATTTCACCACGGACTCAGGAAAAAAGAACATTATTGGGGGTGGGGGGGTGGGGGGGGAGGGGAATGAAGGCAGGCATAACTAGTATACAAAATAAACAGACCCACTCACACAACAGTGAGCCAGACCACATTCCATCAGAAGGTTGAGTACAATATAAAGCCATGAGTTCGCAACTAACAGAGTAAACCATGTCAGGCTAAAGCTATGCAAGTATACCAGTTTTTTTGCTAGCTCTGCCTCTTTCTTCTGAAAAGATGCCTCGTCGCCAAGAAAAGCAGACGAGCCATCCCCATCATATATAGTGCTGCCTTCTTCTCGATCATACCTGTTACATGGCGGAAATAATTCATTATAATAAACAAAACAGAGTTTAATCTCACTATTTTCAAAAATGCATAGGAATTACGTGGAAAAAAATTCACATGATCCGAAATCATGCAACTGTGGTTACGTAGGTAGAATCATAGAAACAACTGGGTATAGGTTTGTGAAAAATATACAGATGACTTTACCAGGCACGATCGGAGTTGTATTCCATCTCTAAACGCATACTTTCAGATATCTCATGATCATGGTCTTCAGATATGTTTTCCAGCTCTCCATCCTAGAGCAAGAAAAGAAGGTACAAATGGGACATCAATCAAGTTAATAAAATAAATGACAAGAAAATAAAGCACAGGTCACAAAAGACCGTAAAACAAAAGGGAAAATGCAAGCAGGAGAATCCTTCTACCTCCCCTTGTTGCATCTTATCCGAATAGTAGTTGACCCGATCAGACCTCCCACCATATCGGGAACTGGCAGATCTAACAGAGGATCCAGACGCCCGAATTGGAGTAGGGGAAGGAGCAATGCTATCCCAAGGAGATGCAGCGGCTACATTTTACATGAATTTTTCAGTAACTTTTGAATGAATTATGAGATGAAACTAGTCTAAGAAACAAGAAAAGACCATTCGAAATTCAAACTAGTGCAGTTTAAATTCAATAAACAAAAATGACTTACCAGAAGAACCAGGAGTACGACCTCCCAACCACGGAGAAACAAGTCGTGCGTCAGGAGAGGCCCCAAGAAGCATGGGTGATGGAGAACTTCGATGATGTCTGCTGCTAGAACTACGACTATCACGACGTGGAGTATCTTCCCATTCCCATGGTCCATCATCCCAGTCAGATCTGCGTCCTGCAATGATTTGCAACACAATTGGAAATCAAAAGAATGAAGTTGCCACCTAGACTTTCTTACTATCCTTACATTTTGCGATGTGAACAAGGCAACCAAAAAATACCTTTTCATTGCATTTGGATTAGATTTCCACACACCCCAAGGTTCAGTAAAGAGACGGTCACAGAACATTAAAAAGGAATTTAAAACAGTAAAAAGATCAAGTAGACATACCAGGTGACCTTGAATACCTATCCTTTCTCTTCCTTCTGTAGTCTTCTCTTTCTGGACTCCTCCTATACCTTCCAGGAGATGGGGTTGGAAAGTCTTCTCTTTCTGGACTCCTCCTATACCTTCTGGTAGATGGGGTTGGGAAGTCTTCTCTTTCTGGACTCCTTGTAGACCTTCCGTTAGATGGTTTTGGAAGCTGAAATAAGCTTAAGAAGTGTAAATACAGATTATGGCGACCCGAAATATAAGTCATGCATATTCATACTAACAGTACCTAGTCAAAACCAACTTACTTTCCAATTTAGGCAATTTAGCTTTCAATCAGCAAGTAAGAAAACTCAAAATATAATTTAAATCTGAACAAGGGGGTGTGTGGGTGTTAGAGGAGAGGGTTTTGGGGGGGGGGGGGGGGGGAAGGAAGCAACTACTTTTATCATTAAGGTGTGCGGATTTGTA
>JBBMKE010000009.1:160797-183006 GCA_037834125.1 Lippia alba
CCCCCCCCCCCCCCCCCCCCCCCCCCCCCCCCCCCCCCCCCCCCCCCCCAACAAAACAAATACTATTATCATTAAAGTGTGCGTAGTTGTAATATTATATAATAACCTAAATTTGGCCAAAAATTTCAACATGAAAGAAGACGGTGAAGGAATAACGGACGAGTTGAGGATTGTAAATATAGCAAAACAAGAGAGAACAACACAATTAACAAGAAGTAATTACAGTTATTAATACCCGTCTATAACATATGAGCTAATATATCAAGAACACAGAGTAAGATAACATCTAAATTGCAAAAAAAAAAAAAAAGCATGAGGAGAAACATGTACCCTCCGATCTCTATCTACACGATGCCGAGGGCGTTCTTCCCTACTTCGTGATTCTTCAGTTACAATACTCCCTGGAAATGCAGGAGAGGCTTTACTAAAATGTTAAGAAACTTTAAAACTTGGTATCAGACTACAGAAAATGGAGTCTGCATCTTCACCAACCCTCAGAGTATTAAGGTAATAACAAGGTACTACGTCTCAAATTCATACTGTACCTGAGTTAGATGCCTCACTTGAAACCAAATCACGGTATCGCCTATTAGTATGATTGCGGTTTATAGATGTGCCATTCTCCACTTCATCAATTCCTGAAGTAGACTTCTCCTCATCATCATCAAGAGATGCTACTCTGGGGACCTTAAATGTAGCCCCAGACTTCGACTCAAGACGTTTAGCATTGGCAAGAACGTCAAGCCCTGTCACAATTATCAATTACAAGATAACAAACAATAAGAATCATCATTACTCCGTTCTTCCAATTAAAAGTCTCATTGTGATTAGCAGCACATTTCAACAAATTTAACAAATCAAACACACTTTTCTAGCATATTCAATAATTTCCAGCACAATTTCAGCACTAAAAGGACAAAATCTCATGGGCATAAGAAAAGGAACGAAGGAAAGCAAAAATTAAAGAGGAAGCAAAGACCCCGCAAAAGCAAGCAAAAGAGGAAGGAAGCATCCGCCATTAGTGCCGGCACGCGGCGGCACAATGTACAGAGATAACAAAAAGGAGGAAACCCAACCCTAAAGCTTCAACAATTAACAATAGAAACCCTAAACCCCTTTCAACCCATACCTAAAATTGACTTCCTCTCAGGAGCTCGGAACACTACTCTGTCCTTTCCAGGTAGAGCCAAACCCCCTTTGCCGAAATCCTCAGGTGCTAAGGTATCAGTTGTCTTATCTGGATCAAATCGCTCAACATTTCCAGTCATCTGAAAATCGAAACCAAACGTTAACAACGATTCCGAAAGCATGATTAAGAAGATTATAGTTGATTACAATCAAGAACACGCTAGGAAATCGACACTAACCTCCATATCCGCTTCGATTGATGTTTTTCTCAGCAGAATTTGAATGATAAATCAAACACCTTTCTTCACCAGACCTCCGAAGTAACGGAGGGAAAAGAGATGGATTATCGAAGTCCGTCCTATATATATATATCTTTCTTGGATATTAGTAAATGTCCAGAATACCCTTGTGATATGGAAATGTCTCAAATCGGAAAAGGTTTCACATAATTTTAAAACACACCTCCAAAATAAATATAAAAACGAGCAATAATATATTTTTATATTAAAGCCAAAATATGTATTAATAATTTAATTTATATAATAATAATAATAATAATAATAATAAATATATTTTTTTGTACTTGTATACGTAAGTCAAAATAATTCCAATAGTTGTTTGGAACCAAACACAGAGTACATAAATCTAAATTGAATTTCCTGATTTGTATGATTTCAAACTACATATTTCCCAATTTAATCATTTGAATCCATTATATACTTGATGGTTTAAAACGTGTAATATCATATGTGATGTTGGCAATCCGAACAGACTTAGTAGGCATTGGATAATAATGAAAAAATTTTAATAAAATTTCACGTAATAGTTGTTTAATGTGACGATGTCCCATAAAATAATATTTTAAGAGTATTCATCCATAAATGTCACATTTCAATAAGTTCTATTTTATGAACATCAAACTAAAATTACAAAAATGAATTATTTCAGTTTGGTATGTCTTATTTTAGTTATACACTTACTCCGCGCGTGTATTAATGGACAATTAAAATTTGAAGCAAAAATCTTTTAATTTGTCTTTATATATCACAATTGTTTTTCTCACGATTTAACAAGATACAAACCCTTTCTTAATAAACACCAACATAAGTAAATCTGAATATATCTTTTTATTACCAAAAAAAAAACATACCCAAAACCAAGATAAATTACACATATAACCCATTTTCACTGCTTAACTCATTTGAAACATAAAAGAAAATCTTGCAGCTAGCTGTAACAATAACTTAGCAAAAAGAATGTTGAACAGCCTCTCATCACATTAACAAATGATCTTAGCTTTCTTGATCTTCAAAACGACCTCACAAATCTTTTCAAGTTCCAACCTTATCCAGATTTTCCGACACGGTTTTCATCCTCGGCCTAACCTCGGGGTCTCCCTCTGTGCACGCAAGGGCAACATGGAACACGGCCAAAACCTCCTTCTTCGCATGCACTTCTTGCAGCAAGACGGGGTCCACCATATCCGACAACGGGCTCTCCTCGTCGAATCCCTTCCTCACCCACCTCACAAGATCAAGAATCTCACCGGAGCTCGAGCTTGTAGGGGAAGATTGCTCAGGGGATTTCCCGGTGAGCAGTTCAAGCAAGACGACCCCAAAAGAGTACACGTCCCACTTTTGGGTCGGGCGGGCCCCGGGGACCCGAGCCTCTGGGGCCCGATAGTTGTTTGTATTTTCGGGCTGGTTTGGTTTTAGGTATGGGAGGGCCCCACCTATGAAGCCGCCAGACGAGGAAGGGTTGTTGCCCGTGATGGTGATCAGACGGTTGAGGCCGAAGTCGGAGATCAACGGTTGGGAATCATTGTCGAGGAGGATGTTTGATGGTTTTACGTCTCCATGCACAAATTTCCTCGGGCTGCATTCGTGGAGGTAGGCTAGGCCACGGGCGGTTCCTTTGGCTATTTTAAGACGGACCGACCACGACAGGGTCGGTGACGATAGACCATTTTTCCCTGTGGTAGCATTAGAAATGTATCAAGAAATGCATCTTAGAGATGATTTGTGATTAATTGAGAGTTAGTTAAGCATGATTAAGGGAGATGATGGCCTGAGAATGTGAATTTTGTTTGTATGTGTGTTTTCTATGGGGAGGGGTGTACCAAACCAACAACCAGTTAAGACATTTGAACTAACTGCAAGTCTAAATCCATGCACACACACATGGATTGGTCACAAGCAATGTTTTGACAATCAAGAAAGTGATGGGCCACTAGAATAATGAGCAATTGAGCATGTTCGTGAGGCTAATAAGGTACAAAATCATTACGGAAGGTACGTGTAATTTCGCAAATGATTGCATACCAAGAACAAAACCATCAATAAAACAAATTCATCACCAAATTTTCAGGTCTTTTTGTTTCTTTCCCTTCACTTCACAGAATCTTACCAGAAAATCATTCACACTAAAAAACACATGAATGCATAGTATAATTCAAGAAAAAACATGAAAGCAGCTCCTTTTCTCAAATTTGAATTAGAATGGTCACAAAGCAATGAATTGAGATCTCAATCCCACTATAATGCTCGAAAAAGAACACGAAACATTAATCGGGGCAGGCTTAGAAGGAAACATACCACGAAGAGCAGAAGCCAAGTTCCCATTAGAAATGAAATCACTGATGAGAAGCTTTTCATCAGGAGCCCAATAATACGCTCGCAGCTTCACCACATTCGGGTGCTTCACTCTCCCGATAGCCTGCACCTCAGCCACGAACTCCTTATACCGTTGCTCACCTCCTTCTCCCAACCTCCTGACCGCCACGGGCACACCATTCCCCAAAACAACCTTATAAACTATTCCCAAACCGCTTTTCCCCAAAACATAAGCTGAAGCTCTCAAAAGCTCATCCAGCTCGAAATTAAACCCTTTATCAATTGCAACAAGATCACCTTCACCGGCACTCATGCCGCCACTAACTCCACCACCACCGCCACCCTTTTCTGAGTCAAGATCCGAGTCATTGCTCGGAAAACCATTGATGCAAGGAAAAGCACAAAGGGCAGTTTTTTCATTATTGCCGAGTTTCCCCTTCCCGGTGCAGCTACACCCGTGTGAATCTTTTCTCTTCCAATAAACATAGACTATCACTAATCCTATCAATGCAACTCCCACAGCATCAGCAACCGAGATTAATATGATCAAACCGGGTTTAAGCCCTTTCCGGCTGCTAGCACTATCTGCATCCTGAACCCCACCACCCTGAATCCCCGGAGCCGAATCCGGAGTGTTCTTACACGACTTCTGTAGCGGAAAACCACATAACTCGGGATTGTTCAAGAATGCAGTCGGGCCCTGATTGGCAAACGAACCCGTCTGAGGAATCTCGCCGCTTAAATCATTGTTTCTAAGATCAAAGCTCACGGTGAGAGGCAAATCACCCAAGGATTTCGGTATTTTCCCCGTGAAATGATTGGAAGACAGGTTCAACGTCCCCGATAACGACTTCAACTGTCCTATATCATCCGGAATCGAACCATTGAACCCGTTCGCCGACAAATCGAGCTGCTCCAAATTAGCCAGCTCAGGGAATATCCCCTTCGGAATCTCGCCGGAAAGCTTGTTTCCGGCGAGAATCAGCCGCTGCAGCTGGCGGCAGCTGCGGAGGAACTTTGGGAGGGGGCCCGAGAGCGAATTGCTCGAAAGGTCGAGGTTTTGCAGGCGAGGGAGGCTACAAAGAGAGGGAGGCAAAGAACCGGATAGATTGTTGCCATAGAGGAAAACACTGTGGAGTGAAGAAGCATTGAAGAGCTGATCAGGGAGAGAACCATAGAAGTTGTTTCCATGTAAATTCAGCCGCCGGAGATAAATCAGGCTGCCTAACTCCGACGGAATATACCCCCGGAGATTCTTTCCGGCGAAGGATATTCCGACCACACGCGGATCATCAGACCCGGAAACGTTCATACATGAAACCCCCGTCCAGTGGCACGGCGTCGAGTCGTCCTCGTTCCAGTCGAAGAACGCGGCGGCGGCTCCGCCGTCCACGGCGGATTTCAGCGAGAGCAGAGATAAGCCGTCGGGGCTCAAAGAAACGCTTGAGCTTATAAGAAAACAGAAATTCAGCGCAAGAAATGCATAAAAATGCGGCTTTCGAGACAACATCGTAGAACCAAACCAATAATTCCTCTCACAGATCAATGCCCACAAAACATACCACGGAAATTTCACCCCAAAAGAGGTCAAGCAACAGTTTTTTAGTGCAAAAAATTGAAAAACTCAAACCCCAAAAACACAGCTCCACAACCCGATTCCTAAAGAGTAACATCTAAACAAGAAAACCAAAAGAACCCTCTTTTCTACTGGCTTTCAACGCAAAATTACCAATAAAACAGAGCCCAAGAACCTGGCTTTCCAAGTAAACCCAAACCGGGAAAGCCCTCTTCGTCTTTCCCACTCAAAAATCTAAAATTTCGGAAAATGGGTTGAAAATTGAAATCTAACACAACAAGCAAACCACCATTTTCGTCTTTTCTCTAAACTGTATCAAAGCTTGACCAAGAGAAAAGCACAGATCGAAATGGGAGTTGGAGTGGGGAGTTGAGGAATTTATGAGACATTGACATGAGTAGGAGAAGGGTGCTTGTTCGTAGGGCCCATAAAAGAGAGAAAAAGACTTGATTTTTTTTGCTTCGCAAAAAGGATGGGAGTAGTAGAAGAAAAGCAAGATTAACTTTTTAGTGTTCTTTAGGTGAGTGTAGTGTGTGATGTGTGTGTAAATGTGTTCGTACCAGAAAGCAATTCACGTCGTGCATAATGATGTTGGAAAGATTATTATAAAGACCTGTTTCTTTCTTCCATGATTGAGGTGTTTTTGTTCTTTTCTTGATTCTTAATTTGTTACTAAATTTGTATTAATTTGAATCCATTATTATTAATTAGTTAATGTAGCTGTCATGTGCTTGCAATTGTTTAAGTTTTGTTTTCTTGAAACTTCATCAACAAAATGCTGGATATTGGTTCCAAGTTCCAACTTTTGTGTTTTTGGTAGTGCTCTGTTTTTCATTCACTCTGTTTTGCTAACTTTTTTCTGTGCTCTGTTGCAGTGGTTTTTTAGATTGGGATGAATGTGAGAATTTGGCATTAGTATTTAGTAAATGGCATGGAGTTAGGTAGTGGTCCAGATGATGAGTAGAAGGTTGTAATAACTGAGGTTATGGGTTGTCTTCTTCTGCAGTATGTGTGTGTGGGAGAGGTGTGAGGGTCCATATGCTGGATTGGTATTGTTGTTGTGTATTTATTGAATTTGGTAATAACTATTTCCATGATATTAATTGTGAGAAACCAATGCACATTTCAATAATTCATAAGGTGATAAGGTATCTTGGATCTCTTGCTTCAACTATTTCTCCGCTATTTTTTGTTTCACCTACGTACATATACCACGTATTTATCATTGAGTGGTGTTTCTCGAATTTAGTCTCATCTATATCCTCGCATGAATTTGTTAGTGTTTCGTATTAAGATAGAGAAATAGTCATTTTTGTCTGAATAAATGCTAATCTCCACCATAGATTAATACTATAAATGTATGGAACAGATAAGGTGAAACGCATAATTATAACAAAGAATTGAATACAAGCTTACCCTCTTTCATTAAATCAAAATTTACATTTTATGTTATGTTATGAAGGTACAAAAACATTAATTGCGGGGCTGCATTCTCCCTCATTTATTTTCCATTAGTGAAAGCTTCAAGATTGGTGTGGTTGTAAACACTAAATAATATGCATTTGGGACATTATCTAACTTGTGATAATTCACAATCATGCTCCTTGATTACTTCCATAACAAAGACAAGCACTATTTGTTTATACTTTATATACACTTACTTTTTTCACCCCCAATTGACTTTTCTCACTCTACCCATTATTTAAATAATAATACAATCATTTACTTTAATTGTTCTAGTGGAGATGGGATCATTAGATCCATGTCTCAATGATGAAAACATGCTTAGAAGCTAACAAAAGTGTGTCTCTACTACCATGTATTATAATATTTATGTGTTTGTGTGTGTGTGAGAGAGAGGGAGAGTCTTTATTGCTTGCTTATAATTGATATGGGAATGGAAATTTTATTTTGCTTTAGTAATTGATAGTGTTTGCTTGCACGTGATGATAGGTATACATCTAACTAAGTCTAGTACCAATGTGTCCGTCATCTTTTACATTTAAGACACCCTCAATTTGATTGTAGGAATTTATCAATCAAGACCATTCTATGCATTGTATTGTAAGTTATGATATATTTCTTAGCAAATCAAATCAATTCAGGTAAGATTTACTATTAAAAAGCTTAAAAGGCTGGCATTCGAGTTTTTGAAATTTCAGTTACTATTGATAGGCTACATCAGTAGTTTAGTGTTCGAATTTATGAAAACACAATTATTATTGATGCAGAAAATTTTATACTTTCGTAGTTTGATCAGATTTTGACCAAATAACGAGATATAAAAACATAACTAGAACCAATAAACAATTATCCCACCTCTATGATTGTGTAATGTTACTATATATATTACATATATGATGTAATAAACTCATCATCATCAAACTAAGGGCATGATTGAGGCACTCCTAGGCTCCATTTAGACTATATCATTGATAATAATATTATCATAATCCTACAAAAAGAATTGGAAAATATGGAAGCAAGAGACAATCTTTAGCTTCATTACAAAGATAATCCTCCATCTAATCTTCAAACCCATGCCAATGGCCATGATTAGAAAGTGTGGGTCCACCATTACTCTAATTTAGTGGCTTCATGCAGCACAGTGATGACACTATCTTGAATTGGCTGACAAGCAAAGGCTTTCCTTTTGCATTATTCTACACTGATGATTATTATGGAAATCCTTCATCTTGTTGTCAGAAAGATTATGCAAACCAAAGAAATCCCATATTCATGCATTTATAACCAAATTTAACCAATGTGAACTATTATTAAGTAAGTTTGTGATGAGGCAATGAAGCAAAACCATGTCAAATAATGTAATCATTTACACTTCAATTGATTACGTATCATGTTGCCAATATGCAATGATCATACCAAAGGTGCCAACATTTATTGGGTCAAATGGTTAAAAAATTAATTCTGAAATGCAAAAATCCGAGTTGAAACTCTTTTGGCTGCGTGGTGGGGGGCGGGAGTGTGCCTCTTTTTAAAAAAAAAGACCATACCAAGGTATAAATGTTTGTTAGTGTGTTTAAAAATATGTTGTTTCGTCGTGTGTAGAACCATGTGTGTACAGCAAAACGGATTTGTATCGATGTTTAGAAATTGTAATTTCTTTGAAATTCATTCTGAATCTGCTTCGATCTATTAACACCCGTGTCAAGCTCATTAACAACCAAACCCATTACCAATCCATCCTCTTAAACTCATGTTCGACCCAATCCAGTTTGATTCATCCCGAAACCAACCCGACTCACCCATTTGCCACCCGCCCATCACACGATACGGACAGAATGACACAACATTCATGAAGAGTTGAAGCCATCCGATTTTAATTAGGTAAATAAAAAATGTGGCATGGCATTGACATTGGCATTAACCATCAGGTACAGAGGTGGCCTAGAGAAATCTTTTATTTCTAAAGTAGGAAAAACCTAAGAAAGATGCAATAAATTTTTACCAGAGAGACTACCTAATTGTGGTAATAAATAGGCAGATTTCAGACAACATAAATCTAGTCCAACGCTGTGTTCGCCGTATAAGTGGAGGAGTTAATATACCAACTGGAATCCTGCTCACTATTTCTTTCTAGAATATAGAGTAAATATGGCTTGTAATGAAAGGACAGTGGCTTTGTCGCACGAACATGGATGAAAAGAAAGCTGTTTGATTCGAAATAGAATTGTTACAAACAAAAGCAGTTAAGGTAGTACTCGAGAGTTGTAGTGAATTTAAAATCATGTCACATGAGATAAGTAGTATCAAATGAGAGCAAATGTCCTACTTTGTCTTCTTCTCATGCCACAGAAACCTCAGTCATTTCCTGCTCCACAGTTGTGGGTTCAACAGGGTAGTACTTGTAGTGGAGTTCTCCAACATCATCACCTGATAGCTTTTTCCATCCGTTTGGCCCGACGTGGTATACTGAAATATAAAAGACCAGGTCATGAGAAGGGACAATAATTTTGATTATATCTGTTTCCCTCTTTTTTTTGGTGGGGTGGGGTGGGGTGGGGGGTCATATAGGAAGGAATTTCGTTACCGCTTGCAACGCCACCACTGGCTCCATCACGGAATGTTGCGTGATAAATTGCTCTTCTAGCCAGCTCAGCGGCTTCCTCAACTGACAAATCGTAACGATACCTACACAATTTTGGAAAAAGATGAGTACAGGTTGACTTAAGGTTTGCTACAAATTGTAAACATATATGTTGAATAAGAAATGATAATGCAGGAGCTGGGAGGCACGTATCTGGCGAACGCTTATCGTTAAGCCTAGTTTTGGAGGAACTTTGGATCCCAAGTCTCAAAGATAATATTTTTGGGTAATCATATGGCCAAGAAGTAAGCATGTCTAGAAATAATATCATAGAACTCGTGTGTCTCAGGTTCATATGTTAATTATTTGCTTGAGACTTGAGGTTACTTCTATTGGGCACCCAGCAAAGCTCAGCTCAAGCAACAAAATGATAAACAAATAGAAAGTAAATAAGAGCGGCAAAAGGGTGTTTGAATATGAATAACGTACCCACTGTCCAAAATACCATAAGCATATGGAGAACCAGACCCAACTGAGAATCGAGTGCCTTTAAGTCTTCCACCTTCACTGTCCACATAATAAAGACCAGGACCCTACAACAAATAGCGCATGTATTAAAAAGAGGAGAAAAATGTGGGAAAACAGCAAGCTATATTTCAGTCTATACCTGTTCATCCCATCCAGCTATCATAGTTCCAACTGACAAACCCATTCCACGGTAAGAGTACAGAATGTTCGCCAACAACTTTGAAGCTCCAGCAACAGAAATTCTCCTCTTGTTGGCCAGTTCATGTAAACGGCACTGAAATATATGTGAAAATTATCCTGTCAATTTTCATTACGATATATGATATCGAAACTGGGGTGTTATGTTCTGTACAAGGCAACTCAGAAACAATATACGCATGGTTTAAGATGAAGCAATCCTAGAGAATACGCAGTACTTCCAATGATCAAGCAGGTCAGAACTAGCTCCATTCCCAGAAATACTTAACCTTTTCCCTAAAGAAGTTTCCATTTCTGTTCTGTTTATCCATTAGTTCACAAAGGAAAACAATGTTACACTACAAAGGAAAAAAGCCTTAAGCCTCTGAAAATCTAGATTACAGGTTTACAGGATCCAACGCTAGCAGAGCCCAATAATCAGATCTAAATAAGGCTGTGGCCATCAAGCATACATCTGCACTACTTATCTAGGGTAAACAATACATAACATACACCTCTTCTGCTCTTCATGAAGAGTGGAGGAAATATTTCAATAAAGTACCTTAATTCCGAGATTTCTATGCCAGAACTGGCAGTCTGCAGCTCCTCCAGCCATTGTTCCAAGCATGTAGGGATTGATTTCAATGATTTTCTTCACAGATTGCGATGCTGCCATATAGACATGAATGTTACTAGACATTTGATTTGGCATGGAAACCCAAACAACATGAAAAGGAAAATACCAAATCACTATGTTTGAAAACCTATGACTATTTCATATGAATGTATTGTTCAATCTTGCACTTTATTTGATTCATTCCAAAGGGTACGGAATAAAAAGAAAAATGAAAATGTACTTCCAACATAAACACAGTGCAGATAAGCACCAGACTGCAAATGCATAAAATGCCTAGACATTAAAACCCATCAAAGACTAACAGTATATGAGATCCTAGCAAGCATCAGAAAAGTAGTAGGTCAAACGAGTCTACAATTTTGCATACATCATTCCATGGTTTACATGCTACAGAATTGCTTGGTAGTCAGCATAAAGTTCGTGTTTTGCTAACTTATACTCTGAGAAGACTTACTAAGTTTCTGAGGCACAAGACTAAAATCTCAGCTCAAAAACGGATAACCATAGTAACCCTCATCTCTCGTGTTATAATCTCTTACAACTACCATTGGCATGAGAGATGAACAAATTGGAACAGAAAATAAAGAATATTATAAAGACTCACATATATATCCTCCCATGCTCGCACGGGAATCAGCAGCCACCATAACACCGTCTTTGAATATAAAAGCCAGAGTTGTTGTTCCCCTAGCAGGCTTCACCATCTGTACTGCTGCTTTCTGGAAACCATCAAACTAAAAAAGCAAAAGAAAATGGAAATTCAGATAATGCAGGCCAATACAGAACAATATCAATAAATAATGAACAAATAAAATGTGATTAATATCAAACTCACATCAACTGTAGTAGGAAGTTGAAAAGATGGTGCACCCATAATCTCATCCTGCAAATCATCTGTGTTTTTTCCCCTAACCGGCGCCGCGGGATCAAGACCACTAAAATCAATCTTCATCATCGTTCCTTTTACAAAAATAAAACAATCAACAGACCAAAAATTAACATTTAATCAAAATTCTTATCTGCACAATATCTCCTGCTCAGTGGAAACCAATCAACATCGTAAATTCATACACTCTACAAATTTTCCAGCTCAAACAGAAAACAGCCCAGAAAACTCAAAATCCAATACTTATTGTTGAACTTAAACAATCAAAAATCTCCAATAGAACGAGTCCTAAACGAACGCTTCGTAATTCACAGGCCCAAAACTCCAGCTAAAATGGCAAACAACAAAACCAACACATATCCACACACTACAGTTCTAATATCCAATTCGAAGTTTTCCATAACTCGCCGATCCACGAATGAAGAAAATTTCCACCAAAAATCACAGTAACTAGATCGAAACACACGAGCTTAAACCCTAATCGTAAGAAAAACTTGATTGAGAGTAAAATCTGCCTCGCGAGGTATGAAATCAACAAATGAGCTATCGATTTTACCTGATTTTCGCAGACTTCACGAAGAAGAATCAATCGCCAATGTACAGAATTAATCAGACGAAAATTATGTTATTGCGATGGTGAATATGAAAAAGGAAACGATTTCTTGTGCTCCAATACAAGTTTGAAAAGTGTTTAATTATTAGGCCGGGTTCTCTTGGGCCCAAATAGTAAAACGATGTCCATTGGGCCAGACTAATATAGGCAAGTTTTTATAAGAATTATATTTAAGCGGGCTTAAAACTTAGTACAGGCCCAACAAACTTAGTACCGTGCTTTCATTTAGTTCTGAAAAACTTAATTTCAAATAGGTCATAGGTAAATACGAGCTGATAGCTTAAATGGTAAGTATTGCACTGTATAATTGATAGGTGAGTTTGAATCTTATTGGAAATAGTTAGAGAATTAATATCAGTCCACTTTAAAAAGAAAAAGATCATATGAAGAAAGTAGGCATATGTTTTTGTAATTTTGTGCACAACATTGTACGTTTTTATAATTTTATCATTGGTATTTCATCTCTAACATCTTTTGACTTTACAATCTAAATTATAAAAGGTTTAAAGTTGTAGTCTTAGCTACTATTGTTTAACAATGCACAACCTGATTATACTTATTGCGTGACATGTAAAGGAAATTTCGTGCACATATCAAATAATGAGTTGAATTAAGTTTTTTTTTTAAAGAGCTAATTCCAAACACTCCCTATCATTTGGTGCTTAGTGCGCTTTGCCCCATAAACTTTGAATTGGTGCGACTTTCTTTCTAAGCTTTGAAAAATATCACACTTAATCCCTTTTAACAAACTTTGACCGCCGATCCTCCGTCACGGTGACCCAATCTTCAAAACCACCATCATCGTGCTCGTCTCTCGAAGACGAACAAAGCTCATATCCAGTCGACCCTATTAGCTGCCGAAAGCCACTACAATGCTTCGTCTTTTATGCGTAGTTTTTTATCTTGATTTTTGCTTCGCCGATTGTCGGATTTTGGTTTCGAGACCATTGTTGTGTTCCTTGCATCAAGAACTTCAATTTGATATATAATATCAACACATTTGAAATTTACTTTGTATAAATCTACTTTGCTAAAGAGATTAAGTATGATATTTTTCAAAAGTTAGTGGTATAATCGCACCAATTTAAAAATTAGGGAACAAAGCACTCTAAATATCAAAGATAACGAGCGTATGAGATTAGCTTTTTTCAAAAATACTAGCTGAGATTGTAACTTTACACTTTGTTTAGTTTATGTTGACAAAGAAAACTCATCGTTTAGGGTGGTAAGTGTAATTTTATCTCTTTGTAATACAATGCTACTAAACTCCACAAATAAACTACAACATTATCGAAATTAAGTACAATGATATGAGAATAAAATATAAGTTTAAGAAAACAAAGTATAATAATTTTGCTCATATAAAAATTGAAAATATAATTATTTTACCCTTTTGGGAAGTGAATAAGAATTTAAATCTTGAAATAGAAAGTTAGTATTATTCCTTCTTTTTCTTTTAGAATTGGAGGGCAAATTTAAATTCTAATTTTCTAAATATGAGTTATTAATGAGAGTCCCATAAGTAAAAATCAAACGAGAAAAAAAAAGGGGCAAATAATACGCAACGAAGATGCATGCAACCTACTTTTAAATGGGGTCACGTTACCAAATGAATGTACATTACAAAAAGGTGTCATATTTATAGGCGTTATTTATTTTAATATTAATTAATTTAGATACTTTGAATTTCAGCTCTTAAATAATTAATACAACTGCAATCCATAATAGTTTTAATTTTTCATTTACTGTTCCGGTATTTATTTCCTAGCTAACATAAAATAAGTAAAAAATGGAAAAAAAATTAATAAGTGAGAATAAAAACTAAAAACAGACAATTTTTACTTTCTACCAACCGATTTTGTTAAACAAATGTTTCGAAGCGGCCAAATATTAAATATTTTTAACTTTTATGTTCTAACTTTATCTAATAATTCCGCCCAAATAAAAATATTATGATTACTATAATATATATTAGACTAAATTCTTAGTGCCTAAAATTATTTTATAATTGCATACTAAATTATAAATTTATGATAAAAGATGTAATAAGATATAATTGACTTAGCAAAAATTAATAGTCAAAGTAGAATAAAAAAATATAATAGAGAAAAAGGTTAGATGAGATGAAAAGGAAAAAATAACAAGAAACTAAAAAATAAATAAAAAGTTATATAGTGAAAATCGTGAAAAAGAAAAAGAATATGGAGTATAAGAATTTAATAGAGTAAAATATCATCTCACGTTATAAATTATTATTATTTTATAAAATTATTATTATTTTATAAAATAATCAATACTGCTCCATAAATTACTCCAAACAAAATTTGAATTCGTAAATAATAAATTATTAGTTATATTATTTGATAGGTACATGTCTAATATAAAGGACGTGGGAGTTGACGTCAACTGGAAACAGCAATCTTTGTCGCGGAACGGAATTTCAAAAGGACAACGCATGAATGATCGGCTCAAAATAATTGTAGTCAAAGATGATCAAATTGATATGACCCTTTTTCATCTATCAATTTTGTAGCTACTGCATCATGGTTGTCACCGATTTTACCATTAATTATTTAATTATTTGGCATATATATATATATATATATATATATTAAAACGAGATCAGAAACGGAGTTGAATACAGTTTACATCTTACGCAATACAAAAGAAATAAAGAATATAATATATAAAGTCATAAGTATAAATGTATATAATCTAATTAATAATTGATATATAACATTTATTTTCTCATTTAAAAAGTATCAACACTACATGTATATCGTCTAACATGCGTAACAAGTTAATAGGTAATTTTAGTTTGAGCATATTTCTGAATGTTCTTTTCAGAAAAATTTCGTTTGAATTAATGTAATAAAAAAGATTAATTAAATAGTGTGATGCATGAATTCCAACTATTTAGTTGTGTGTTAAGAATTTATCCAAGTTCACCTTATCCATCTTGTATCAAAAAGTTTTGACTTGCACGATAGGTAATTTTAGTTCGAATTTGAATTTAGTCAAACTAATGTGATAAAAAAAATTGAATATTTTATATATGTGGTGCGTTTTATGTAAAAAAAAAAAAACTAAATAGGAAAATATAATTTGCTGTGTCAGATTCCAATAATCCAATCCAATAGGATATTGTTATTGATAAATAGATTTTGAGTTATATAAACAATTTATTGTTTACTTAGTTATGCACAACACAATCCATTCTTAGGGGTATAACATTTATTCATAACCCTCTCATTCCACATCGATAACCCATTTTTTTAGCAATATTGTCTACATCTAGCATATTTCCTGTATCACCTCACACATATTAAAACAAATTCTAAAAATCAATTGATTATCCGACCAACCTTGATAATTAATTTTATCTAGTAAATTATTTGGAGTTATTTACACCACCCCTGTGTTAGGTGAAATGAGCAAAAAAAAAAAAAAACATTGTGTTACAATTATTAACACAAAAAATTCTGTATTTTCAAAATATTTGTATAGAAACCCTATATTACAAAAATTAACACAAAAACACGCGTTTTCAAAAATATTTGCATGGTGAACCCTAATACAGGGTTTTCCATGCAAATATTTTGAAAAACAGGATTTTTTGTGTTATTTGTAACACAAGGTTTTCATGCAAAAATTTTGAAAATATAGAATTTTTTTTAATATTTGTAACACAAAGGTTTTTTTTCCGTTCAATTTCACCTGTGAAATATGTAAATAACTCAAATTATTTGTAAGTGTAACAGAGTTTTTATTATAAATGATTAGTTTTGACCTATGCTAAACTTGTTATATTAAATATATATGGTCTATATGAATATGATGAGATTAAAACTATATAAGGAAGTGTTAGTTATGCAATGTTATCTTTTTAGAAATTAATCATTATCGTACTTTTTAGTTATAATCATAACTAAAAAGAATTATGGAGATTAATTTAAAAAAATAATATTTAATAACTAATGTTTCAATAGGATGCAGGTGGGAAAGTAGCATAAAATGATTTGGACCACGGAACAGAAGGCTATTGTATTTTGTCTGCAAACTATTCTTAGTACTGTAACCTCGTTTTTCATATCTGTGTCCAACTCATCACTAGAATTTAAAGCTTTTTTCTTGTAATCCTGGACTATAGTTTGGCTAGTTTTATAGTCTAGTGAAACATTAAATTTCCACTACAGGAGAGAGAAAGGAAAAGATTAGTAACATAAAAAAGTAAGCTAAAATAATGAGAGAGATGGAGATTAGAGGCGAAATTAGAATTTTAATAATGGTGATTCAGATTGATAATTACATAAAGTTAAATCTTAAAATGGGTAAAAAAGAGAATTAGAAAATTTTAAGTGTTCCTTTTTCTTTAACCTTTTTTGGTTTGAATTTTCTTTTTCGTTCTAAAAGATTTTATGTTTTCTCCATCTATTCACGTAAGTATAAGTTATAAATTCTGACTTTGATAATCTGTACATTGATTTTTTTTTTCTAATTTTATTAGTTAATTTTTTAAGTTAGGCCCGACACCACGACACGTACCAAAAGAAGAAAATTATAAATCTCAGTAAAATGTAATTATAATATCGGCTATATTAGTACTATATTATTATTATTATTATTATTATTATTATTATTATTATTATTATTATTATTATTATTAACCTATTTGATTCTTTCCTTGCCTTCTATATCCTTATATCATACTTCCAATTCATTTTACTTCGATTTTCTTTTATATCCCTATTAGGCCATAATCAATTGAAATAATCAAAACTTTATTCATACAACAACAAAATTTTCTTTTTATAGACCTATTTATATTATTATATTATATTAAGTCAGAGAATTAAACTTAGTCTATTAAATTATATTTATTTATTATTTTCTTTAATTTAACTTTATTACTTGCACTTTTTTTATTAATCTATTAATTTTATAATCCCAAGATATCTTTTTAAATTCTTTTTTTCTCGGTCAACTCGTGTTATTTTAAGGGGTTAAAAAGTTTATTTTCTAAGATAATGACCTAATTCGAATCTCTGTATCCATTAAAAAATTTCGGTTAATATGGGATAAATTCTCAGTTGGAAATTATAATTTTACTTAACTCACCATTTTGACAAAATGTCGTATGATTTTCACATAATATCGTACTTAAAATATATCTCAAAATATGTTGTATAATTTTCACAAAATGTAGATTAAAACGTTATAATGTCGTATTTATATCCTGTTGTATTATTTTATGGGGAATAAAGTAAAAATATTTCAAACTGATAAAAAATTATTTTAAATGTAAATTTAAAAGAAATATAAAAAAATCTCTTTTTCTTGGTTCCATTTTAATTTTTTTTAAATATATTCTTTATATATATATATATTTTGGTCAAAAAATATATTCTTTATATATATACAAAGAGGGTACAGTATTCTTAATACACTAAATTCGTTGCATCTAATATATGGCTAATATTCACTTATGTCGACCGGGGCAATATCGTCATTTCCGCGGCATTTATGACAGATAGGTGGTCGGCAACTGTCGGCCGGTGTACCGGGAAAACTATATCCACATAAAATTTCCAAAATCCCCCTAAGTATTTCAATTTCACCCCATATTTTCTACTACTTTACAAACTGACCCCTCAAACTTTTTTGTTTAAAAACTTGCCCCCTCAATTAATTTATTATACTTCGTTTATTCCCCCATAATAAAATATCTGATATTCCCTCGCCCTTTGTAACCCCAATACTCTCTGAAATCATCCTCAGCCGCTTCCCTCCTTCTCTCTCTCACACACACAGAGACGCTACATATGCAATCCGAAATCGGGGAAAGGAAATGCAGTGATCTATGGGAAGATATTGCATTTTGATTCAAATTTTAGTTCGCTTCAGCTCGTTTGATGATTTGATGAAGCCGCCGTGGATCATTCTAGCTTAATTCCAGTATGTTTCTCGGCTTTCATCTTTAACGAGTTCTAGGAATGTATGTAGTGGTTTTTTTTTATTGTTTAAGCTGCTGAAGCTCTATTTTGTGAACTATTTTTTTTGATATGTTGTTCAACATTTGATATTTCCATGGCAATGGAGGCAGTTTTGTTTTTGAATTTTGATTGGAGGTTTCGATTTGTCATTATGGATTTTTAGTGTTCATTTTGCGAATTGCGGCGTGGATTATTGGTAGATCGTGTTCGCTTGTTGCTATGCTGTTGTGTACAAGAATGGAGATCGTTTTTGTTGTTGTCATTACTGTTATTTGTTTTTTTAGGTAGATGAGTAGATAACTATGATGACTGATTACTGTTTGTTTTTAACAAGCTACTTTATGAGTTGCCATTATGAAATGATTAGAATGATCATCATTGTAAGCTATTCTAATGCAAATGGATTGACTATTTTTCCTGCTTGGTTACTACAACAGTTCGTTTTTTTTTTTGTAATGATGGTTGTCGACTTTTGGTGTTTTGCAGGTTTATATAGCCTTCCGTTGCTATTTTGCTCGCTGAATATGGAGATTTCTGAGATTGGGTATACGTTACTCTCCATTGATGAGCCAAAGGTAGAGCTGTTATGCCTGTTTTTTGCAAATGATTCAGTGTTTGAATGTTGGTAATAGCGATTATGTATTTAGTTGTCCGAGCATTCTTAAGACATGAGCTAGGTTTTTCAGAAAATCTTTAGTTTAATATTTTATGTTTGTTGATTGATTTATCTCATGTGGGAATTTGTGCTGCAAGTTTCCTCTGCAGTGTTCTTCTAGTCTCTGGAAGTTGAGTGAATGATGTATTACATGGTTGTTGGTGCAGTTACATGCTGATATGTGTGGGAGCCTATGTGCTTTGTATGTGAAAGTCTTGGCGATATTTCCTGATCTAGAAGCTGCAAGGCCAAGGAGCACGTCCGGCATCCAGACACTATGTGCTCTGCACATGGCACTTGAGAAGACCAAAAATATTCTTCAACATTGTGCTGAATGCAGTAAGCTTTACTTGGTAAAGACTGCTACTTGTTAATCTCCTTGATTGTATTGTGTATATGAAAATGAAATTCCCTGTATCTATTGCCTCTTCTGGATTGTAGTCTCCATTTCTTTCCTCGCCACCATCCATGCTTTCTCTCTTTGCAGTGGTGCTTATTTTCAAATTTCTTTTGGTCACCAGGCATTAACTGGGGATGCTGTAGTTCTGAAATTTGAAAAAGCAAGAGATGTCCTCGTAGATAGCTTAGGACGCATTGAAAATATAGTTCCTCAAGCCATCAGCAGTCAGGTAATCCTGAATTTCTTGCTTCAGTTAACCTCTGTCGTTGATTCTCTTCGTAGAATTTGGTACATAATATCCTTATTTGTACATAATTACATTTTAGATCCTACAAAGAACTTTCACTATTTTTTGCATCTCACCTGAATAAAGTATGTACTCCATTTAAAGGTTATTCTTGATTATGGACACTGTTCCCGTTTCCAGATTGCTGACATTTTAGGGGAAATTGGGGGAATTGAGTTCTCACTTGATCCAATGGAGAAGGAAATTGGTGATGAGATCATTATATTGCTTCAACAAGGGAGAAAGTTCAACAACAGTTCTAGTGACATCAATGAACTTGAACCTTTTCAGCAGGTTGTTTCTAAGCTGGGCATCACGTCTTCAAGAGCAGCTCTCCGAGAACGAAGGGCTTTAAAGAAACTCATAGAGAAAGCCCGGGCTGAGGAAGATAAGAAGAAAGAGTCCATCATTTCTTATCTTCTGCATCTCATGAGGAAGTACTCGAAATTGTTCCGGAGTGAGTTCTCAGATGACAATGACTCACAAGAGTCAACACCTAGGTCACCCACTGTCCATGGTTTCCTGACAGATGGTGGTACAGTTGACCACAGCGGTTATGGTTGTGCTTATCACCAACAAATGCCAAAGCTCAGTTCCTTCAATTTCAAGCCGATCTTGAGGAGATCAGACCAAATGCTTGTTCCCCCAGAAGAGCTAAGGTGTCCATTATCATTGCAACTTATGTACGATCCAGTTATTATTGCTTCTGGACAGACATACGAAAAGTTTTGGATAGAAAAATGGTTTTCTGATGGGCACGATACTTGCCCTAAAACTCAGCAGCACCTTCCTCATCTTTCGTTGACCCCCAATTACTGTGTCAAAGGTTTAGTGACTAATTGGTGTGAGCAGAATGGAATTCCTGTTCCCGATGGACCGCCAGTGTCACTTGATCTCAGCTATTGGAGGTTGTTTTTGTCGGAAAAGGACTCTAAAAACTCAAAGTTTGTAGGAAGTATGTCTCCACGTAAGTTGAAGGGTGTCAAGGTGGTACCCTCGAATGACAGTATTGTTGAGGAGGATGTTTCCGCCCAGCATGATGATGACGAAGTTTGTACCTTTGAACGGTATGGGGATTTCTTGACCACTTTAAAGAATGATGATGACTTGATGAAGAAATGCAATGTGGTAGATCAAATAAGGCATTTGCTTAAAGATGATGAAGAAGCTAGGATTTATATAGGAGCTAATGGTTTTGTGAAACCATTGTTGTGTTTTTTGGAGTCTGCTATATCTGCCAGAAATGCAAAAGCACAGGAAATTGGAGCAATGGCTCTCTTTAACCTTGCTGTAGACAGCAACAGGTAAAATAATATTAATAGTACGAACTCTTATGATTTCCTTGAGTTTGAAAAGAACACGAGTCCTCCGTTGTTGGAGAAATATGCCACATTGCCACTCTTGTTGTGTTACTGGTTAAGCATTATTAGTTTGTATGGAAGACTTGTTTTAGTATATGCTCATTAAAATAATATTGCATTTTCACTTTCAGAAACAAAGAAATGATGCTGGCATCAGGAGTACTTCCAATACTGCAGAAAATGATTACTAACACTGATTCAGTCAGAGCAGCAACAGCTCTTTACCTAAATCTCTCCAGCCTCGAAGCTGCCAAGCCCACCATTGGAACAACCTCTGAAGCTCTCTCTTTCTTGATCCAAGTTCTTAATCATGAAAAAAGCGTGCAGTGTAAGCTCGATGCACTCCACACACTCTATAACATCTCAGCTCATCCCTCCAACATCCCTCATCTCCTGGCGGCTGACATCATCTACACCCTCCAAACCATCATCACGCACCCAAGCAGCCACATCTGGACTAAAAAATGTGTTGCTATATTAATCCACCTATGCTCGAGTCAAACTGCACGGCACGAAATCATAAATACTCCAGGCCTTATCAGTGGGCTTGCCACTATATTAGATGTTGGAGAGCCTGTCGAGCAAGAACAAGTTGCGGCATGTCTTCTTATGTTATGCAATGCAGAAGAAACGTGCATCCAAATGGTCCTTCAAGAAGGGGTAATACCGTCATTGGTGTCGATTTCAGTGAATGGGACGGTGAGAGGGAAACGGAAAGCCCAGAAGCTTCTGATGTTGTTCAGGGAGCAACGGCAGCGCGATCCATCGCCGGATCCCACACGGACGGGTTCTGAGAGTGGTAATGTGTCATTGTCTGCACAAGATTCAAAGAAACAGTGCAAGGCGATGATGGGAAGAAAACTGGGGAAAGCTTGGAGTTTTTGGTCTAAGAGCAAGAGTTTTTCTGTGTATCAGTGTTAGGGATGAGTTGTTTAGCTTATATTAGTTCTGTTTAAGTTGTGTAATATATGGCTGATCTTTTCTTTTTTGGGCCTCTAGGGAAATTATGTATGTGTTCCTTCTAGTTGGGATATAGGTTCGTACGTTAGTGTTTGTATATATGAATGTATGATTCGAAGGAAGTTTTGGTAAAAGATTGGGTGTCTATGGTTTTGGATTAGTGTACCAGCCACTTGTAATATGGTTTGGCCTTTTACTCTTTTATGAATGTTTTGTTAAACAAGCGTCGTAGTTTAGATTATTTGAATTTAGTAAGTGTGCAGAGATGGTCAACAACAAGCCCGTCTAGCTCAGTTGGTAGAGCGCAAGGCTCTTAACCTTGTGGTCGTGGGTTCGAGCCCCACGGTGG
>JBBMKE010000009.1:183106-200444 GCA_037834125.1 Lippia alba
CATGAGTCGTGTATCCTTAGTCCCGTCAAAAAAAGCATGCATAGTTAGTTTCTTTTGTTGAAAATAACACGTTTGGACATACACACACGCACACGATATTTACGCGTCCCATTATGATAATTTATATGTATTTGACTCTTAGGAAGCTTCTTTCAGATAATATTTGAAATTTTGAAAAAGAATTAATTAAAATATACATAACTTGAGTTTAATGGCATTTGACTTTTGCTATTTTCAACGTGCTTGATAATCACGTATAAATTTGTTTAATTATGGCTTATAACTTTGCACTAAGAGGGACTTTGACTATGTCAATTAAATAGTTATAAGAAAATATAGGTTAAAAGTGGGATAATTTGATTATATTCACTTTATTTGAATTATGTATAAAATAATTTAAACTTTTATATTTAGAAAATGTGTTTTCGAGGAATTTGAATATTATGGATGCGTTCTGGATGAAGATGTCTTAATTTCCCTTTCCGTGATCATTTCTTTAAATTTTGGGTAAATTAGGTTTTAGGTTTATAACATCTTTCTGGGTATAATTTAAGCTCGAGCCTCGTTCGACCAAATCAATATAATGAGATAGTGTGTATTTTATATTTGTTGTATGATCAGTAAAAATTTTATGAAGAATAACCAATAAAATGATAAGTATAATATATTTGTCATTTTAATTGATTAGATTTGATCGAATTAGTCTGGGATAAAACTTTTCATCCGTCTTTCTTCATCTACCCTTAAATTTATAACATGATTGTACGGTACCATTAAAATATAAGTGCTTGATCTTAGAGCGATTCGTTATTTGAATGTTCTACGGCCCATTGCTAATGGGCTGCAGAAATGATACTATTTGAATATTGTATATTGGGCATGGGCCTTGATATGCAATTTTATGGGCCGATTTAATTGCTTTTGTACTGCCCATTGGGATGTCAATGAATCGGATTTTAACCCGAACCCGATCCGAATGTTAGCATATTTGTCCGATAAAAAAGTCCGATCGATCATATCCAATTATAAATATTCTTTCTCCGAAATAAATGGAGCGAATATGAAATTAAGGAATTTGATCCATTAAGAATCCGAATCCGATTATATATATAATATTTAATTAATATAAATTATTTACTAGTACATAATATTAAGTAAAATGTCTACAATTAAAAAATTTACATATTTATCACTTTAAACAACAATGAAATTTAAATTATTTACTCTAAAAGATATATTTTCTTTTATTAATAAGTTTAAATTAACTTATTTCAAACAAATATAAATAAAATCATCAAATAATTCATTAAATAATAATAATTTATTAATATTATGTAATTATATTTACTTTTTTATATTAAATTTGTTATATGAAAAAATAAATTTTATTACTAATCAGGTCGGATCTTTTATCGGATCTAGTCCGACCTGATTATGCATGGATTCAATATAGGGTTCGGATTCGGATCCGAAATCCCCTTATCCGGCCTGTTGGCAGCCCTAGCCCATATCATCATTAAAAAGTCCAACAAATACACTATCTCAGTCTCACCCACGCAAAAGGAAAATTAGAAGAAATTAGGGGTATGCCATGAAAATTGGATTCGCTTAGATTACTATGGCGGGATATATTAGGTTGAAGAGAAAACTTAATGATTGCATGAGACAGGAGAAATATCAAAAGATTGAGATGGAGCGTGACTCGAAAGTAATCGTCAAACTCGTTAGACAAGCTGAGGCGAAGGATCATTCCTTTAGACTTATCGATGAGGATTATCATGGACTTCTTCACATTGCATTTAAATATATTGTTAAGCACATAAAGCATGAAAAACAACAACATTGTGGATGCAGTAATTAGCCAAATTTGGCAAGAGATGAATGATGAGAAGATAATTTGAAATTGTCAATAAGAGGGATCAATGTGAGAAGGAAATTATTGACAACTAATTTTGTTTGTTTTAATGTATATAACGGAAAAACCTTAAATGCTTACAATTGAAAGTGTTTTATATTATACTAGTTGGTGTATTTTGACAGTTCAACTTTATGTTAACTCAACTAAAGATCTGAAAAAACGAAAGTGTCATATATTAATTGACAACCAAGGACATAAATAAATAAAAAGATTAGAAATAAACAAAGTTTTCCTTCTCTCTTTCTAAATTTAGAAGCACAGCCATGGCCATAGAACATAACTTGGACATCCCCATCACAAGGGTCTCCTCATAACCATTTTTCAAAAATTAAAAATACAAATCACAAATTTTCAAATATTCCCATCTGTTATGGTTTTGCATGGATATATTCATTTTTCTCGTATATTAACTCCTAATTCTGGTCCTATTTCCCCTCCCTCTCTCTCAAACATCCTTCTGAAACCAACACTCTTCAAAAATCAAATCAAAATCCATGTTTCTGGAAAAAAAATTCTGAATTTTTGATGTTATAATCCTTAATTTTCGATCGTATTAACATCGCCAGAAAATGGGCAAAAATTTACCTCCGCGAGAATCGAAAATGATAATGGACAATCATAGTCCAGGATGCACCTGGGGAAATATATTCAATCAGTTTCATCATAATAGGTGGCTTAATGCCAAGAAAAGACTCCCTTATAAGAGGAATCCTCCTGGGAAAACTTCGTCTCTTGCGGGTAATTTAAATGTATTTTATTTAATATTTTCGATAATAATTTAAACTCAATTGAATTTGAAACTCGTTGCAGATCAAGTGATCAACAAAACGAATTCGGAGGCTATTGAAGATAAGGATTCTCCGGTCAAGAATAATATTGTATGTTCTTGATTTTCTTCTTTTGAATTCTCATGATTTACATGCAAGAACTCTGATTTGTATAATATGTGTGATGATTATTCATATTTAGGGGGGAATGTGTAAATTTAGTTGAGATCCTAGTGCTTTTATAAGGGTGAAATTATAATTTCAATGGAAAAATTAGTTGTATCAATGTGTATGAGGTAATTCAAGCTCAAACCTGGTTCGGTTATATTGGTGTAATGAGGAGCGAGTATTTTATATTTGTCGTATGGTTGGTGAAAAATTTAGGGAGATTGTTAAATCAAACGATAAGTGTAATACACTCGACCTTTAAATTAGTTAAACTCCACTTAATAGAGTCTGAGCTAGAATCTTCTATAGAAGAATAACTTATGACTTCTCCCGATAAATATTTCATTTGACGGAGTAGAAGTCTAACTTTTTTAAGAATATATTCATAGTATACTAGAATTTTAATAAAAGATCTTAATTGAATCTGACTCAAACAGAACAATGTTAATTTAATTTTACGTTTTTTGTTAATTTTCTTTCAAGGCCTAACTGATATTAAAGATGAAGAAATCTTGTCAATTTGATTAGGCTGAAACAAAAGCTAAAGAAACAAGTCCACCATCACACAAGAACAACTCATCAAAGAAATCAATAAAGGCGATAATTAGTAAAGAGATGTCCAAGAGGAAAGGACGCCATCGAAGAAGTTCTTCATGCCCCACAAGAACAACAACAACAACAACAACGATGGATAAAGTGTCAACACCGATTCTTGAACCAAATTCACCATCAACTAGTTGTCCTAACTATGCGCACAAAGCCAACCCGGAACACGTTCAGAACTCATCATGCGAGTGGTGCAACACGATGCTTAACGTGCATTACTTGACCCAAAATGAGGCTAATTCGCTTGGACGACATCCGGTTAGAGATCACACGCTTCTCCAAGATAAGTGTGTATATGCTATAGAGCCAGGTACGGGCTGATCCAAGTAGTTGCTCCCCCTCCCCCCCTCTGGTATCTAATTTCTCATTTGTCGTTGTCATCTTCTATTTCATTCACCAACACACGTTAGGTGTATTGCTAGGTTGACGAGATTAGAGCATAGACTCATTTGATGGATACTCAATCTCGTGATGTGTATACATAATGACTTCACCTACATTTAAATTGTCAAATTTGTCATTCTTAATTGAATCATGTGAGTCCACCATGCAGGCAAATACGCCTCACATCAAGAGTCGAAGCTATTTATGGATGCATTGGACCTACTCAACATGAGAAAAGAAGTGTTCCTCAAAATCTTGCAAGATCCATCTTCTTCACTAGCAAATCAGCTCCGGAGCAGACGCGGGCCAACCGGCTCGAGGCGCGGGCTAAAGAAATCGGTCTCGTTTCCGGCTTTGAGCTCCTCATCCGGAAGAAGTTTCAAATCGGAGGAAGAATCCCAACCCTCCACAGCAGAGGATTTCAGCAAACATTTAAAAGATTCATCATCCACTGAGAGCCTCCCAACCCTCCAGCTTTCGGACAAGAAAAGAAGCAATGACAACAAACTCGCACTCAAACACTTCAAGAATCTTAAGCTCAAGATAAGGCATGTAATAAGAGATAGGAAGAAGGAGAAGAACCGCATCATTATGGACGCAGTGCACCATAAGATACCGTATGGCCGCAGCGGCGACACTCCAGAGATCAAAACAGTGAGCAAGTACTGCCATAGCATCGAACCCGGTACCAAAAACATGAAACGGACGACGTCATTCAACGAATCTCTCGATAGATACAACCGTTTGCTTTTGATTTCATCAAACAAAGAAGGAGAAGAAGAAAAAGGTAATAGTTTTGTGAAATTGAGGATTAAAACACGTGGCACGACATCAAGGAATGATGACAACATGGTGAGGATTCGCTCTCTTCCTGATCTCAGAGCTTACTCCTCATTGCATAATGATGATTCTCCGAGCTATGGCTCCATTCATACTGCGGATATGGATCAGAAGTCGACGGCATTGCCTTGTGTCGGTTCGGATGATAAGGTTGTTCGGATGAGTGGTTTCATTTCAGAGAGTGAAGGCAGGGAGAATGATATGTTGGAAACTGGAGAGACTTTTGAGGATTCGCCTGATTCGCGGACTTGGGAGACGGCCTCGTCGCACGATTTCAATGATCTCGAACCCGTGCACAGTTCTGATCGTCTGATGTTGAAATCGGATCAGGTGTCCGAAAATTATGAGGCTAGTTATCAGGATCAGAAGGCAGGGGAAGAAGTTGAAGTCTCTGTTTTAGAAGGTAATGTATTTTCTAAATTGTATCTCTTTCATGATCATTTTAATCAGGGACGGAGCCGAAAATTGTGATGAGAGGGGGCGAAAATTCATAATATCAAAAATATAAATAATATTATTTTCAAAAGTGGTGAAATTCTAATTTATTTTAAAATAAAAGGGATAAAATCTACACTGATGAGGGCGGAAATCCAGAATAAGGGGGGCAAAAATAAATTTTTTCTAAAATATATAGGTAATAAACAGAAATTTTCAAAATTTTAGGAGGGCAAAAATTCAAATAAGGAGGACAAAAATAAAATTTTTCTAAAATATATAGGTAGAAAACGAAAATTTTCAAAATTTAGTCCCCCCTAAAATTTTTAATGTACTTTCTATGATCTTTTTTGGCTTCAATGAAATTAATACTTCTTTGAGTGTAGATGATTCTCCCCCTATTGTAGACAACGCTAGCCCCATTGACAGTTCCCTGGAAACTGAAGTGAAGCAGTTTTACGACGTCCTCATGCACGACGTCCGGGTCGACACCAAGACCGAAGCTCAATTTAACTACGTAAAGGACGTGCTAGAGCTATCCGGCTTCAGTAGGGATGAAATCCTCGGGAAATGGCACTCGGCTGAGAGCCCTCTCGACCCCTTGATGTTTGAGGAAGTGGAAGGCTCTAGTGAGGAATCCGGAGGCATTTACAACCATCTTCTTTTGTTTGATTTGATCAATGAGGTGTTGTTGGATGTATACGAGAGGTCATTTTCGTACTGGCCGGTGCCCCTGACTACACGGTGCCGTGTGCATAGGATGCCGAATGGGTACCATGTCTTGGAGGAGGTGTGGGCGGAAATCAGCTGGTTTTTGAGCTGGAGGCCGGAGATGGATCGAGCCATCGATGATCCCGTGAGCCGGGATTTGGTGAAGAACGGGGGGTGGATGAATCTGCAGATTGATGATGAGAATGTGGGGCTTGAGTTGGAAGATTTGATCTTTGATGAACTTCTTGATGAGGTTGTTTACAGCTGAGTTCTTGGTCCCTATGGGGAAGTGCTGGGATAGATTTCGTTCATGTCTATCTTTCAAAATTATATTTGCCCCCTAACACAAAAGGGGCTTTTTCTATAATTGGGGCCAGTTAATGGTTGGTTTGAATTACAAGAGTTAAAGAAAATCAAGGATGCTAATTGTAATTGTGATATATAGAGTGTGTCTTTTGTAATTGAATGCAAACTTCATGGGGTTATTAGCCATTTAACGTTTGTCTAAAATTAGAAATTAAAAACTGAAATCAATGTATCATCAAGCCCGTCTAGCTCAGTTGGTAGAGCGCAAGGCTCTTAACCTTGTGGTCGTGGGTTCGAGCCCCACGGTGGGCGACTTTTTATATAATTTTTTTACTTTTCACCCAAATATGACAATTTCGTCCACTTCAATGTCATCCCAGATTTACCACACATTTTCCACCTGTTACTCATATTTCACATTTCACTTTCAAAATCGTTCCATTTCTATCCCTATAACCTCAATTCACACTTACACCCCGATCTGCTGCTGCACATTCTTCCACTCTGCACCCATGTGCAAGCGTTGTAATCTTTGTTTAAACATTTTGCCCAAGCAACATACTTAATCTTCTCTCTTATTTACTCATTTAGGTACAAATTTGAACAAGTTATTACATTCTTTTATAAAATTCTACAATATTGATTTTAACATTGCATAATTTGAATAGGTCACGTGGTAATTTTAAAGTGTTATTAGGTGAATCAAATTACATGTATATCCAATACCAGAAGATCACGTAGACATTTCAATAGATATCACGAGACCCCAAGTCAATGACCTTAGAGGTCGGGTCACCCAGCAAAATAGATAGAACCAGTTGAGGATAACTCGCCTAATCTCAATTTGAGAGGTCGAGTAACCTTTCTAGAACAAGACTCCTAGTCAAACCTAGAGGTTATAAGATCGAGAGGTCATACGTTCAACCTTTATTTATGCCTGCAAGGACAATATAATGGAGGGTCACGTAGTCATCCCAAGAGGTATTACAAAAATGTTGATCAATGACCTCAGAGATTGGATACCGAACCAGATCGAACAAGCTAGGGTCGACCCTTAAGGTCGAATAATTTCCTTAAAGCCAACAACCAAATTAGAGGTCGTGAGGTCAATAGGTTTTACATGCAGAGAGATCGACCGGTCCTATAACTCATGAGGTCATGGAAGCAACCGGCTGGTTCACCATTGGTGTCTTTTTTATTGCAGATTGAGTGGCAACCCCTTCAACATATTCTTAACGTACTAAATGTTAACAGATTGAACTAATCAACTGTCAGTTTTTAGTATGAACAAATTAGATACAAACCGAAATGCAATTTGATTTTTAAAATTATTAGTCCATACATTTTTCTCTTAGTATAAATTCATTGTCCTTTAATTTTATTTGATAAAATACTAACTTTTTAATTCTTAAATTCATTGTGTTAAATGTATAAATTGACCTAAGCACAAAGGGGCCTTTTAACTCACCAAGAGCTCAACTAACTTTCAAATTTCCCACTACTTTTTGTCTTTCTCCAACTCCCGGCAAAATCGGGTTCCACATTAGCGATTTAAACTCAATTTCAAATTCAGTGAGTCAACTCGGGACGAGATGAGTCATCTTCCCCACAATACCACCACTTTAAACAGTTCTCGTGGATCGAATTTGATTCTCTTGATATGATAGATGGTTTTTGAATCTTCCCACTTTACAGCTTGAAAATGATGCTCCAAGTCCACGACGTCGTACCACCACACACTCGTGGACAGAATCATCTTCAACATCATATACGGGTTAGTGAGAATAAACAATTCTGCACAGCTTTTGATTCTGAAATTCTGGATTTCTGTTTTTTTTCCAGTTGTCTATATGCCATTTAGCTGCTTGAAATCTTCAATGGGAATGCCCAAATCCGACATTTCGCTTGGTAACGATCTCCGCATGTTTTCGTTTGTTGGTTTGCTTTTCTGGGCTGCGTTGATTTTCAATCGGTTTTTGATGTTTATGTTTCTGGGAAATGGGAATAATTTTCTCCTAAAATGTGGAAATTGGTGAGGAGGTAATTAGCTTACTTGTTTGAAGCTTTGATCATTTGGTGAAGTTTAGTTTAATTCTTTTCGTGGGATTCACGCTTTGTTTGGCGTGTGTTTGTTGTTTTTCCTCAACGGGCTTTTTATTAATTGTTGTTGTTTGAAGGCCAGCTTTAAACTGTTTTTCTTTCTCTTTGGGATATTCTTAACTTTTACCATGGATTTGGGTTCAGGTATGCGAATATGATATAGCTCTTAATTAATTTTTTGGAAATTGCTATTTCTTGCTTTTCATGATAAAAATAATGTGTTTCCTGCTCTAAAGCTAATGAAATGGTGAGATGATTTCGAAAGATGGCTATATCATCCATATTATGTGTTTGTATTGTGAAGAATGAGGGTACATGTAAATGCGTCTGGTTATCTGTATCTTCGGGACTATAGTGAAAGGGGTGGGTCGAAACAGTTGCCCCTCATTTAGTTACCTCTTACTCGTGTTGTATCGAAGTTTGAAAATTGAATCTGATCACAAGAGATTGCCTTTTATGTAATAGAAACTTCAGTTTTCCTATTTTCCCAACCCAAATACATTTAGGCTTCTGTTTCTGACTATGAGAATCCATGGTGTCCAAATTCTGATGTAGGTATACCAGGCGATGGAAGGTGTTTGTTTCGGTCTGTGGTTCATGGTGCTTGTCTGAGAGCTGGAAAGCCTTCCCCTAATGAAGCTCAAGAAAAGGAACTCGCCGATGACCTTAGAGCAATGGTAAATATCTTCCCATTTCTCCACCTCCTAACCCGCCTCTGCTTTGGTGATAGAAACTAGAATTTGGATGTTATTTGACGGTTTACATAAAAAGATTTGGATCTATTTTGGGTATGCAGGTTGCAGATGAATTTGTCAAGAGACGAGCAGATTCTGAATGGTATGATTGATTGAGTACCCTAGGATTTTAAGGCAATATTGTCCAATTTGAGGAGAGATTAAGAATATCTTTGTCAAGTGCTAAGTTTTAGATTTTTGAACCTCAAGTAAAATACCCTAAGGTTTGGTATAATTACACAAACTTTTTGAGAAATAACAAAAGCTTCCCCAATCAAAGAATTCACCGTACATTTGGATTCATCCATTTAATGATTTCATCTCTAGTTTTTCCCTTGATAATTGCTGATCAATATTTGGCTTTAAATTCGTAAGTATAATAGCATATGTTAGCCCAAATCTTAGAGTAAGTGAGGGGAGTTTTTGTAATTTTCCAAATGTTAGAGGTTTGTGTAATTATGCCAAACTTCAGGGTATGTCGGTGTAATTATCCCATACTACCATCACATTCACTATTGTCTTGATTTGTATGGTTTTTCAGGTTTGTGGAGGGTGATTTTGATACTTATGTTGCACAGATGCGACAGCCCCATGTGTGGGGAGGGGAACCTGAGCTACTAATGTCATCACATGTGCTCCAGTACGTGTTTTTCGTATTTCACTTTTTCTGTAGTAATCTTCATTTTATGGGAAGGATTTGTTTTACTAGCCAAAAGTATTTTGAGAGGAAAAAGTTTTCAGGATTCCAGTAACGGTGCACATGTGGGATAAAAAGAAGAATTGCCTCAAGATTATAGCTGAATATGGTCAAGAATATGGAAAGGAGAACCCTATTCGTGTTCTGTATCACGGTTATGGCCACTACGATGCATTACAAAGCCAGTCCGGCGGTCTGCAGTCAAAGCAGTAAGCTCTCTCTTACTCTCTCTCTCTCTCTCTCTCTATATATATATATATATATGCGTGTGTGTGTCGGTGTGTTTGTGTGTGAGCGCGCACGCATGAATCTGCATTGTTGTCAATCTACGTGTGAATTTCAATTTCCTCTCTCTCTCTCTCTCTCTCTCTCTCTTGTGCAGTAGCAAGATATGGTGAACCATTTGAAAATGCACATCGTTTCTACATATAATCGAGCGAGCCACTTCTGCATTTATTCCTCTTCCCTTCAAAGAAGAGATGGAAGATGGGAGAAACTCTTTTAGGTTAATGAAGAAAATGTAACATCCTAATGTTCAGAACTAGTTCCCATTTATGGTGCTTCTTTGTAATTAAGTTATATTGTATGACCACTTCTTGGCACGCTCAATCTCCATCTACATTGCATTACATATAATTCGATACTTTAACATAGCACTTTATATCGCAACTACCTTATTCCAGGTGGCAAAGCAGAATTTCCAGAATATATACAAGTACACTTTGTTTTTCTTGGATAAAGTTCCAAAACATACAAAAGTAATTTGTATACTATTTATTATCTCACGTATACTTGGTAATCAAGAGGGACAACGCCCGTGTTATGAGACAATAGGCAACTGAATACACACACACATATACACATATAAATGTATATATATTCTCATACCGAAGATGGGGCGGTACTATTCATCATCTTTCCATATCTCCCGGAGCAGCTGATACCGGAGAACACTTCTGCCACTCTTTTCTTTTGATATGCAGCTGAGTTTTGCTAAAGCAGAACTCTGCAAGCTCTCAGGAATGATTGAAGTGAGAGGAGAATCGAGTTCGTCCAGTTCATCATCGCTGTTGTAGGATTTTTTGAGTGATGACAATCTGCTGCTCTGCAGCACTTGGCTTCCAACTTCGCCCACACAAGTTAGTAGAGCTGCTGAAGGAGGCGAATATTTAGTGGGACCCACCGTGCAGGGAAAGCACGTGAGGAGATCTCCGGGAGCCGATTCTTCAACCTCCTACGGATATCAAGAAAATGTGAAGCTAAATTACAAGTGTTCATAGTGCTGTCTAAATGCTTTGTAAACATTGTGCATGTGGGATATAGAAGGTTGGGACAAAGTAAGAAATTATAATTTTCCTGGGCAGATGGGATCTTTTATATGGGATATCAAATTTTGAATAGCAATAGAAATACTTGTTTTATATTATGATCTTCTATAAATGGGATAATGACAGACGACATACCTTGACGTTTGAGAAATTACAGATCTCCCCCCAACACACTCTAATGATTAGTCTAAAACATGCTACTATAGTCATGAATTAATATTCAACTATTGATCAGCAAGTGTAAATGGCAAATAAGGTATTCATAAAAAGGAAGAAATGAAACCATCAAATGGATGGATCCGGATATAATGTCAATTCTTTGACAGGGGATGTTGTTAGTAATTTGTCAAACCTCGGAAAAGTTTTAAGTAATTAGGTGAAACATCAGTGTATGCTAGTGTAACGATCACTATATAAGTATGAGGGCGGTGACTGCCACAAATAATTTTGACATTGACAATCTAATGTTACCACATTAACTAGGGCAGATTCTTCTAAAAACAGTTCTGAGGGCATCCTATGCATGGAATGTCACAATTGTGCAACATTTTTGCACATAACAGCACGAGAGTATTATACTTCCTATGAACACAATAGGTTTGTTTTAACATCGAGTTTTTCAAGCAATTCAAGAAGGTCCTACCTCATCTTCAAGGGCATCTATGATGTCTTGCGGAATCGGATCTGGACAGAACTCATCTGGGACAAAAGTGGTCAGAACCCTTTTGATTATTTCCGGGCCAAACACCGGGCAAACCTTCAAACAAAGGAAAAGGGGGGAAGTCATATGATATTATTCAAAATATTGTTGCTTATATAAATAAAATATTTTGAATTTTAATGTTTACTTCTTTTCGGGTAGAAGCATCAGCAAGCATTCCAAAAGGGATCATCATGAGATCACTCAATGCATGGAGGAGACGAAACGGCTTCAAAGATTGTGGTCTTATTTCACCATGATCAATTAAATCATCTTCTATGCTGAAGATATCCGTAAGCCATCTGGACCAGTTCCCAATCTGAATGACAGTTAAACAAACAGTAAATAGATGTTTCTCAGAAGAAAATGAACAACCAGTGATACAAAGATAGGAAGAATTACATCTACTACCCTTGAGGTTTAGGAAATTACAAAATAATCCCTCATGTGGTAATGTTACAACTAACACTGAGTTCCTGACATGTCATTTATAGCGTAAACACATCCCTTTGCAAATCTACAATAACCCCCTCCACCAGGGATTTTTTGGCCAAAAATATATCTCAGGGTCGTATCCTAATTTCTTTTATTCGACGGACATTTTTGTAAAAACACCAAAATCCCAGGGGTTGTGGGTGTAATTTTCCCTATAAGATATAATATACTTACAGAATTTTTTAATTCCACACCGGCACCAAAGCTTGATTTCCCAGCCGGGATCGGAAGGACTTTAGGATCACTAATTGGATCTGAAAGAGGATCAGTCGGCATTTCATCAGCAGATTCACGTAGAATAGCATTAAACATTGCCACATCCAGCCTGTTGACTAATTGCTCCATCACCTGAAAAAAACACAGCTAAAACCATTAATGGGAAAGAATGAAAAGGATATATGAGAGAAACTATATTATACTCTGCCACCTAAGTTGTTTTCTATTACTTATTGCAAGATATACCAGCTTTCATAATGGAATATTTCCACAAGATTCGGTCAGATGATGTGATTATGTCCAAAACTCGTATAGTTTGGACAGTAAAGTGTCATATGAGCAACATGTGACGGAATCTTGCCTGAATATACTGATGGAAGAAGATAAATGCCATAAAATGGTCTAGGTGCCAAGAAATGCAAAAACTTTTTTTTTCTCCAAAAATTAGTACAAAATCACATATGTCTGCAATAAAGTGGGACCTACCAATCTAACCAGCAAGGACAAGCAGCCACACTCATGCCCTCCTGCCCGAATCGGACAAATCCTTTCACAAGCGTCTCTGAAAGCCTTCTTCCATAACTCTACAGAGAAATTTCCTTGCTCGTGATTGCTCAAACTGTTTCTTCTTCCACAAGTTTTCTTTGTACCTGAGCCTGTTGTAACCTCACTACCTTTTGTAGCAGTGCTCTGCATATGTGGAGTAAAACTCTGCAATGTAAACAAAAAAAGCAAAAAATTAAGAATAATACATAAGACCGCAATTTATCTAAGACTGCATGTAACAAAGAAACTGGGCAGGGGGAAAAAAAATAAAAAAGAGAACTTAGAACAACCTGCCACCATATGGACTCGACAATTCTAGAGAAGAGCCAAGATTCGACATTCTCGAGTGCAAGAATAAATGCTGAGACATCGTCAGAGTCATCAGATTGATCATTTTGTGGCAATTCTGACGAAATCTGGCTAACAGTAGACCTCAACATTATTGCATTTGACAACCAGAAGGTCAACCTGCAAAGAGTATCCAAATATGTAAGAAGTTTGGCGAGAATGACGCCAAATTCTTTTAGTTTTCAAATAAGATACATGTTAGAGAAATTAAACATTTAGGTAGTGGAACACTTAAAAAGAAGTGATACACTACCTTCAGCTAAAAAGAAGCAGAAACCGAGTATCTTTTTGCTGCTTGTTCTTAAAATAAGCTAGAAGCAGAAGCACCTGTAATGGGTTTTTTTCTTTCCAGCTGCTAGGTTCTTTTTCTTTTAACTAAAAGCATTCTTTGCTTTCTTGTCCAAAACTCCCAACTTTTGATACTTCTATCTTTTTACAACTTTAGCTTCTACTTCAACTTCAAAAAATAATTTTTGCTCACAAAAGTCCCCTTAGTATCTCTACTCTCTAACAGCCTATGCATTTGGATGAAAATGTGATTTAATGTGGTATTGGGGTCGAATCAAACAAGAGAGCATGGTCTAATGACTCCAATCTCACTGAACACACACACACAAAAAAAAAAAAAAAAAGAGGAAAAGAAGGTACAAAATCAAAGCTTATTTCAAGTGAGGTGATCATTCACTAATACACAAGCTCAACTTACCTTGGAACATCATTTCCACATGATTTAGAAACCAAAACTAAGCCAGAAACTGCAGCTCTTGCTGCACTTGCCCTTTTAGCTTGAGACCTTGTTTTGCACGCATTAGAATAAAATCTGGCCACTCTTCGGGCAGGAGCGTGGACCTTATTTCCTGAACTTGCATGATCAGCAACTACTGAATATAATCCAACCTCAATAGCTGCTGCTTCTCTCAATTCTTCCTCAAGCATCTCAACTCTAGTTTTCCATTCATTTTTACCCTCAGAGGCTTCACCCTTAAGTATCTTATCTTCAATTACATCACCGATTTCACCTTTCTTTTGAGTGTCATTACGTATATCTAGATCAAGTGGTCCATTTACTTCTGATAATGTATTCTCTGAAACATGCTGCGTCTCAGTTCTGATATGTCCATCCGATCCTTGATCTTTTAGTTCTGTTTTCTCTTCAATATTTACTTTAATATGTGCTTTATTTATTTGCACGTTGTTTGTATTATTATCAGCTGACAAGGCTTCAGGCTCAATTTCAAAGTAGGATTTTTCTTCAATAAATTGTTGAGTGTTTCCAATACCTGAGATATTAGTGTTGGGCTCCTTCTTTGCATTTCGAAAACTTATGGATGAGGTAGAAGATTTAATGAAGGGTTTTCTAGAGTTCTTCTCTGCAGATGTCATGCTTCGCTCATAAAACTTGGAAACATTGACGTTTACGTGATTCCCAGTATCTGATAAGGCATCATCAGTAGATGAAGATCGTATTTTCTTGTTACGTTCGGGGTCAAATCTGGAATTTTCGTATCCATTCTGCATTTAAACACTAATTATTACATAGTACAACTTATTTGCATGTGAATGAAAGAGAAATAATGAATTTTCACAAGGTAGTGCAAGAATTTCTTTGAATTGGTCTTTCATGTTACAACCATATTGAGCAGTAATTTCATGTCAGTTAACTTCTAAATGCATTAAGATAAGAAATATCGAAAAAAGCAGAACTTAGTCTTAAAATAGCTATAAGCAGAACAGGAGAAATCAGTCTCTCCTAATTAACCGCAAACTCTAAAGTGTAAAAGAATAGTACTTAAAGTAGAAATTGACTGTTTAGTTTTGCTGCTTCTGCTTGAAACAAACTAACATAAGCTAGAAACTAGAAGAATGGGATGTTTTTCTGCAGCTTCTAGGTTCATTTCTCCATTATTTAGAAGTGTTTTAATACTTGTTTCTTCAAACATTCCCAAATTTTACTATACCAACTTTTGACAACTTCAAGATCCCCCGAAGGAAGAAGTTTTTTCCAAACACCCTCTAAAGTCTAAACTCTAGGCTCTAACCCTACATACGAGCGAATTGCGTACCTTCTCAATATAAGACGGTGAAGATGTCGTTGCCACCTCAAATGCTGATGAGCTAGCTGTCCTAGATGATTGGGAAGAATCATCATCATCCGTAAAAGACGCAATTTCTAATTCATCGTTATCATTGTCCAAAGACGGTTCCTTTGATAAGCCAACACTAGGTGATGAGTTCGAGCTACTCTTCTCAGTAGGCTCCACACTAATCACCAGAGATGGTTGTTGCAGCGGGTTACTAAAACTCTTCTTAAAATTCAACGAAGCATTAATGGTTACGACATCCTCTATCACTCCATAATCCGCAAGGTTTACTACAGCTGTCCCCAACAGTTGTCCTTTAGCCTTGTCCTTACGGGCCAGAAACAAGCTAAATTCAAGATTATTCTTCTGGAATTTCTCACGGGCTTTCCTATCTGGGCAAAGAATTAAGGGAAGCTTGAATGATTCGTGGAATATGATCTTGGAATCTTCTGGGGTGGCGGGGGAGCTTATGGAATATTGATTGCCATTTTCCCATTGGAGCAAGACGGCTTGAGCAGATCTTAGAGATTCTGATGGAGGCCAAGGGCTAATCTCTTTTACATTGACAATGTAGTTAACTTTAACTGAAGCTGCTCGTCTGTTCTTCGTCCTAAGGCCTAGAACCATTGCTTTTGAGAACAAATATCAAACAGGTGTTGCTCAATTCCTCGGACTAAGCACAATCTAAACAAGAAAAAGAGGAAATTTCCTTAGTTTCATCTACAAGAGTGATGGTTAGCTATAGAGATGCATAAATTCATAGATAAATGCAAGATTACTACAATTCTAAGAGAAATACAAAGTAAACAACCAAAATGAGATTTGAGAACTAGACCATATAGAATATCAGCTGCAAATAATCACCTTAGTACACAAAAATGAAAAATCACGTTTTTCACCCACCCTACCAGCTCACCCCCCCCCCCCTCCCCAACAACAACCCAAACAAAATCTCAGTCTAAGAAATGAAAGAGCAACATAGCAAATTGTTCATCCATCAACCAAATATTCAAACTTTCTTCAAACATATAAATACACCAGCAGTAAATCATCTCATTCATATGCCCCCACAAAATGAGCAAGAAAAAAAAAACAAATCTTTGGAGTAAAAACCAAATCTTTTCACTTGGATTGCAGAAAATATGAAGCAGCAAAGAGAATTCCGCTTACTCTGCAGATGGGTTTCCCGGTTTGTTTGTGGAGAAAGTAATCTTCACAACCCAGAAGAAATATAATGCAAGAAAGATTGAAAATTCGCACAGAAGAACAGCAAGAACATGATGGGCTAGCTAACAGTGCGCGTGAAAAGTCGACAAATCTTACTTTTAACTGCTCTCGAAGCAACAAAGTAACGAATTTGACCGACGTAGGACTTGTATAATTGTATTGTTCGATCTATACATATATTATTATGTGTATAAAATATTCGGACATTATTATATGAAAGCAAATTCATCAATCAAAGCCGCAACTTTAGGCTAAGACAGGACTCATACAATCGATGAAGAAAACAAGAAATCGGTAATCTTAAAGCACAGAATAAAAAAAGAAAGCTTCCTTTTCTTCTCATGTTGTTAGTGTGTAAGAAATTAAAAATCGAAGTTAATATTATGTTTATATTTAGTTCCATAATATTATTGTATATATTCTTTTAGTTTTTTAGTCCATTTGACTTTGAGATAAAACTCTTGAACCGGACAATTCACTTAGGATAAAACTTTTCGTATTATAATTAGAGATAAAGTTCTTCATACCAGGTATCAGGCAATTTGTATTCTAAGATTCAAATTCGAAACTCTTATTAAGTTAGCAAAACATCGAATTGTTAGGCTACCCCATTTGGTAGTCTTTTTTCTTTCTTTTTTTTTTTTGACGCATAATTTAAGAAGATTTCCGGTGAATAAATTCAATTATGCAAACTATATCAAATAATAATAATAATAATAATAATAATAATA
>JBBMKE010000009.1:206785-229126 GCA_037834125.1 Lippia alba
CTGGGTGCTGAATAATCTACTAGCTAGACCCAAATTTTCACTGGAGGACTGAACCACAGCCGTCCTTCGTAGAGAAAGAATGCCTCTTATAGGTGCCTGTTAACACATTGAGATAAAATGATAATATGAAAATTTAGTTTCAGGACACAAAAGTATGTGCAAGTTCCCTCTAATTCCACTCAAATGTGTGCAAAGTAGGTAACAAATTCCTTACGAACTTCAAAGAAACAATCATTTCTTCAGCATTTTAAGCATGATTTATCGCCATCACAAACTGATAAGACCCAGAATATAGAAAAGGCAGAAGCCCATTTCTGCCACGAAAACAGAAAATGCAGCCCTTATCACACAACCATATGCTTGCAAAATAAATAAAACATAATGTTTTGGGAATACTATAGTATGAGGCATCATGTACAAAATCTATTGAGATTTAATCATCATTCAGGTTCTCCACCTCATCCAACACTCAATCCCTTTTGCAACCTTCATATTAAACTACTTGTTTCCAGGGAAAAGAAAACTGAATCACATAGCAAAATGACCTGTAAGCATTCAAGAAACAAAACCATTTCCAGAAATTCTCACTTGCTAGCCAAACACTCCAGTCTATAAAAAATTAATATCAATATAAACTCGGAAACACACATTTCCCAATAACACCAAGCACCCCAGAAAACACTTACAACTAAACTATTTTGCTCCCGATAGGAACCCTAACACCTACCAATTATTCATAACAAAAGTACTAGGGCCTCGATTTTCTTTCTCAAACACAACATAACAATTCAAAAGCAAAAACAAATCCCCATTTCGAGCTAATTCCATCAGCAAGATCCAAACTTTATACCTCCCACCAAATCGACATAGGAAGAAGCGAGAAAAATGAGAAATTCAAAAATCAATTCGATTCAGAAAACAGCACGTACCATGAGGGCATACAATGTTGTACAAGCACAATTGCTCGGATTAACCCACGACGCAGCTGATTATCAGTGTTGAGAAAGAGAGATTGGGGAAGAACCGGAGAAATACAAGAAGAAAGCTCAAAATTATTGGGTGAGGGCACGTCCACGGTAGTTAATGTGAGCGGCAGAAAGTATAGGCGGTGAGGATGCGAGTCTATTTGTAAGTATTCCAATCGGACGGTCCGTATGACCAGATTTTGTCGTGATGTACAAAGTGGACACGTGGAGATATCGTGGAGCTCCTGCGGCAACACATAACTTGAAAGAGATTTGGGCTGCGGTAATGGAAATTGGGCTGGACTTAATTTCATCTATTGGGTTGGGCTTTTAAAGAATTTAGAGAAGTGGTTTTTTAATAATGTTTAATACTTTAATTTTGTGTTTAAAAAAAAAAAACTTTAATTTTGTGCTAATAAGATAAATAGATGTGAACAATGAATGAGTTTGGAGTTGAAACAAGAAAAGATAATTATGCAATTTATTGTAGTTGGTTCATAGAGATGCAAATGAGATGGGCAGGCTTGTAAACCTAATGAGTAGAGTCAACTCAAGTACCCAACAAAAACTTGAGTACTAGCTAACGAGTATAATTTTCAAATTGAGCCGAACTCAATCTTTTTACTTTTTATCTGTGGGTCTACTCACGTAGTCTATGTGCATGGTTATTAAATGAGAAGATCATGTTGAACATACGTTTACGGATTCATGGCAGTTTGTAGGAGACATCTCGTTAAATTTATCATATATTTGAATCGTTAAATTATACCATTCGGAGGTTGTTTTTAAAAGTTATATCTTTGAACCCCGTTCTCGTAAGGCTTCAGCCCGCAAAAACTGTATGTTTATTTGGGCCTTAGTCCACTAATCTCCATACTTAACTCGGGCCTACGCCCAATTAAGTCGGCCCATCTCTCAGACACTTCGCCCATGTCTTCTCAGCTATCATCAGTTCATCACCATAGCTAAGACTGAAGAAATCTTATCGAAAATGGAGGAAAATTACCAAACCCTAAAAATCGAGCAGAAATCCCCAAATTCCGGCGTCTTCAATCTCTTCATCAACCGTCCACATCGCGGCAACTCTCTCTCCCGCGAATTCTTCACCGAATTCCCCGCCGCCATCTCCGCCCTGGACCACAACCCTAACGTCGCCGTCGTCGTCCTATCCGGCGCCGGCAAACACTTCTGCACCGGAATCGACCTCCAAGCGCTCAATTCCATCTCTCAGGAGAACCGATCGCTCGAAACCGGACGCAGGGGAGAGAAGCTCCGCCGCGATATAAAGTTGATGCAGCAAGCCGTGACGGCGATTGAGGAGTGCAGGAAGCCGGTGATCGCATCCGTTCACGGAGGGTGCGTCGGCGGAGGTGTTGATCTGATCACCGCCTGTGATATTAGGTACGCGACGGAGGATGCGTTTTTTTCGGTGAAGGAGGTGGATGTGGCGATTACGGCGGATTTGGGGACGCTGCAGAGGCTTCCGAGTATTGTTGGATTTGGGAATGCGATGGAACTGGCTTTGACGGCGCGGAGGTTTTCGGGATTGGAGGCGAAGGAGATGGGACTGGTGTCCAAGGTTTTTGCGGATAAGGTAGGTTTGGAGAAAGGCGTCGCGGAGATTGCTGAAGGTGAGTGAGTTCGTTCTTCTTGTATGAACATGAACACCATCACACCGATTTGATTTTAAATTGGATGTTAAACTGGATGATATGTAGCTTGATACTCCTTGTATGAGCTGCATAAATGGTGTTTTTTCTCAAAACGATTGGATGATTACCAAGGGAAATGGTGTAGGATTCCATATTGTTCTGAAGCAGCTGATTACGGTTTGATTTTGATAGTTCCTGTATGGATTTGGAATCTGTTATTACAAAAGTAAATGCTTTTGGGATTTGAAAGTATATAGTTTCTCATCAGTCATCACATTCAAGAATTGAACAGTGTTATAATATGGCTTGATGTTTGGTGATTTTTGGTAGGTATTGGTGGAAGGTCCCCACTTGCAATAATTGGGACGAAGAGAGTGTTGCTAAAAAGCAGAGATTTGACAGTGGATCAAGGTTTGGACTATGTTGCCACCTGGAACTCTGGAGTTCTTCTTTCAGACGATTTGACAGAAGCCATATCAGCTCAATTGCAGAAGAGAAAACCTTTGTATTCTAAGCTTTGACTGATGCATACTGCTTTTATGTACTGTGGTTGATAAATAAACTTCCCAAGATAGTTGGGATTAGTAACAGTGACAACTACGGTTGGTTTTATGTACTGTGGTCGATAAATAAACTTCCCAAGATAGTTGGGCTTAGTAACAGTGACGACTAGGTTGGATCAAAGAATTATATGTCGATAAGGAGAGCTTTACATCTTATAGGTCGACTCGGAAAGGCAATAGGGACAACTGCATTTATATTATACCTTGATTACTTTGTAATGCTTTGTATTTGTTGTGATTAAACAATGTAAAAATTACCACGTTTGTATTACTATTACTATTACTAGTGGGTTGGTTGATTAAGCTCACGAGTAGCTTCCACGTAAATGCCTCTGCTTCCTGTAGTTAATATTATATTTATCTCTAATACAGATATTTTATGTATGCAAGATTTTCTTTAATTTTAATAGCAGATATTTATATAATTATACCCGAACATAATTTGTTTTGAAAGTTGTGTGTACTCATATATGCACATAGTGAATAAATATGAGTATTTGTCGGGTTTGAATCTCTTTGAACATTATTATAAATATTCGAGTCTGAATTTCTCCTGAAGTGTGTGCATTTAAAAAAAAAAAAAAACTGTACCATCACAAGAACAACACTTGGCGTCTGGAGGAAGGCACAGATGGATTCACAACTGAGCTAACTAATATTCTTTTCACCTCCTCCTCTTCTTTTTGCTCTTGTTCATATGCAATGCTCTAAAAGTTTCTGTCATATTTAAGAGATGGGCACACTTCATCTAACGTCAACTAAAAGCCATTAAATTATGGTGGGAAAACTGTTGCATTTTGCTTGCACAATCATACTATATATATATATATATATATGGAGAGTATAATTGAGAACACTTGGTATTAAGAATACTTTCCAGTTCTGAGAGAAAGACAAGGGGAAATGAAAAAATAATATTTGTCTCGATTCCCACGTTGCAGATTAGACCCTTAAACTAGTTACAAGGGCCATTAATTAGGCGAATCATCTCGTACTATCTTGTTATTAAAGATTGTTTCTTGACAACCCATTTCCATTTGCCGTATTTACTTCCTGTCCTGATTCGTTCTTCTCAATCAGATCTGATAAGCACGCACATAATGATCAGTCGTACTCATTGCACTTGGGTTATCATTTCTCCCCCTTTTCAACTTCGTCAAAGTTGGTCTTTTTTCCTCTTCTTTTCCTTTTTTGGTGTTTGATTGCCTCAAAAATTAGTTGTCTGTTTCCAGCAATGGCCGAGGATCATGTCTATATAGAAGTGGAAGAATCTAGAACCCCGCAAACCCCTCTTTTGAAAGAAACCCACGAATCAGAGCCGCCAGATGATCGACAAAATGACAGAGAGACCCATTTGGATAAAACCCTTCAAAGATTGGAGTTTTTTCTGTCTCTCCTGGGATTTAATCAGTCCTCAGTGTTGAGATTTTTCCTTTCTTTGGGGTTATCGTTGGTGGTTGGGGTTCTGCTCCCGATTGTGATGCTTGAGCTCTCTAACTGTCCAGGGTGCGAAAAGGGTCAGATCAAGAGCTTTGAGATTGGTATAGTGGTTACTCAGGCTTGTTTGGCAGCTGCCTCTTTGGTATGCCTTTCGCATAATCTGAGGAAATATGGTTTGAGGAAGTTTCTGTTCGTTGATCGGTACAGCGGGCATGTGGAGAGGTTCAGCGACCAGTATGTGCAGAAGATTTCCGTGAGTAATGCTTCTAATTGACTGTTGTTTAAGGTTTTTGAGGGTTGGTTTTTGTTAAGGTTTTCGTGTTTGTTTGGAGTTCATGAACTGGCTATGATTGTTATGATGTAATTGATTGATTTCTTGTGATTATTGTCCTTTTTCTTCACTTGATTAAGTTCACTCACACGAACAAATCCATTTTCTTTTTTGGAACTAGGCAATTTGGTACCTGAGGGCAAGATTTATTAATTTTGTGAATTTTATACATAGTAATGAAGGGTATATAATTGATCAGAAACAAAAATAATCAAAAGGGATATGAAATTTTGAGGGGTTTGTTCCCTCCATCTCTGGTTCTAAGCAAGGATTGTTTGTTTGGCTTAAATGTTATTCGTGTATCGTATGTATGCATAATAATAATTTAACAAAAAGAAGAGTTTTCTGACTTTCTTTATCTTTTTGCAGGAGTCCATGCGATTACTAGTCTTTTGGGTGATACCATGTTGCCTTCTAAAAACGGCACGTGAAATAATCCGAATGATGTATGTTCATCACGAGTCGTGGTGGCAATCTGCTGTAATATTGTTAGCTTTCGTGTTGTCATGGACATATGTGACAACTATCATTCTCTCTGCATGTGTGTTGTTCCATCTGGTTTGCAATTTGCAAATTATACATTTTGATGATTATGGGAAATTCTTGGAGAGAGAACCTGATGTGGTTGTATTGCTTCAAGAACATGCTCGACTCCGCTTTTACCTCTCCAAAATAAGCCACAGATTTAGAATATATCTGCTTCTACTGTTTGTGATCGTTACTGCTAGCATGTTTATAACACTGTTTCAGACTACAGAATATAATGGAATCATTACTTTTATCAACGGGGGCGATTTTGCTGTAAGTTCTAATTTTTAAGCTTCTAGTTCTTCTTTTCATCAAATTGTGCATTTTGAATTTGCGCTGGTTTCTAATTTGTCAAAAGCATATCAATTGTAATTGTCTACTTTTTTTCTTTCGATTTGATATTATATTCGGATATTATTGAAAGTATTTGTTAATGGTAGTTCCCATGAAAATCTATCAGCTATGTTCTAATATTGGTCATGATTATTTGTTTTTAGGGAGTGCGTGCAAAAAATCTGATTTTAAAGGAATTGAAGCTAACTACCATGCTTCTATTTATTTGCGGAAAAAACCTAGAAGCTAGAAGCTGAAGCTGGAAGTTGGTCCTTAGATGCTTCTCGCTTCTTGCTTACATCTGCTTAAATAAGCATATGTTCGTTTTTCTAACACTCTGAAAGAGCTTAAAAAGAAAAACCAAAAAGTGCAAAAGTGCTTTTCGAGTTTGCAAACACTATCAACTTTGTATCTGCTTTTGCTTCTCCAAATGTAGGACCTTTCATGAATCCCCATAATTAACTCTACTCGTTTCTTGAATATGTAGGTGTCATCAATTGTTCAAGTGGTGGGAATAATTCTTTGTTTGAATGCTGCTGCAAAAATATCCCACAGAGCACAAGGAATTGGAGCACTAGCAAGCAGATGGCACGCTTTAGTGACGTGCAGTGCTATGGAGGCATCTTCATTGAGGACTTCAAATAGCATTGGAAGTTTTGAGGCTAATAACAAATTGGGTTCGTTCAATATGGACTACTCAGAAAGTGATTTGGAGTCGTTGGATTTCGTTACAGCACCATCGAATACTCAACTCGCATCGTATATGTCTTCTTACCATAAGAGATTGGCTTTAGGTAATATAACTCGCATTCTTGAAACTTTCCTCGGTCATTATGATATGCACAAAACATATTTGTGATAAAGTGGGTGGTTGCAAATGCTTTTGCCTTTTGAAATGTTCAGAAAAAGCATTTGAATATTTGGTGAAAAAGAAGTTGAGAAGCAACTTTACTACTGTGAAAAAATTTCAACTTATGTTAGAAGATGGTATTCTGAATACTCCAAAAGTGATGAAAGAATAGGCACAAAGTTTATTTTTAAAGCTTACCAATAATGGTAAGGTGGTCTATACGAACACTGTAATTATACAACTCCCCCTCTAGGTTTGGAAATTACAAAAAACCACTTTATCTTTTAGGGTTGATTTAAATAACCCGTTTTGATAATTATAACACTATCTATCAAATTGGATGAAAATTTATCTGGACACACGCATGACAGCATCCGTACATGCCAGGGTGAGTTGGGAAGTTCAATAAATTTGATGTTGGCATCATTTAATTTAAAGGGGTTAACTGTAAGGAAGATATACATTACAGGGGAGGTATGCGTAATTTTAAAATCAAGAGACATTATTTGCTTATTCACATAATTTTCTTCTTATTTTTGCCACCATACTCACAAAACTAACCACTTGAATCTTTTTTCCTTAAGTGATGTATCTGCAGGCTAATCCGGGTGGAATCACGATATTCGGTTGGACTGTGGATCGAGGTTTGATCAACACTATATTCTTCATCGAACTATCATTGGTTACCTTTGTATTGGGCAAAACCGTAGTTGCGGCAGATAGTGCATGATTCGTCCTCGCATTCTTCTCCAGTATTCAGGCTATATGAAAAACGCATAATCCCTGGGGTTTTTAAGGTTGCTATTTGTAGCTCTGATGAGTTTTCATTCTGCAGCTGTGTCCTCCATTTTTGCCGGCTTGGATCGTGTAGTTAGAAACTTAGAACATCTTAAGCTTATACTTAATATAGTACCTTGACCCCTTCTCTGTACAAATTTATCAGTAAAAGTATTATAGTTCTTTAGAACACAAGAATGACAGACCTGTTCTTATATCTTAATTCATTTCGCTCTTTTATTTGCTAAAGATGTTAACATCATCATATTACTATGTATATAATTACTATAATTCTTGATACAGACATAATTTGACAATATCCACTCAACATTCTTCCTTCTTTTTCTTGTTTCATTTTTTGATGAGAAGATATCATTTATGTTTCCATCGAATCAGTTTTGGATCAGAATTTCTCGTTCGTTTGGTGGGATAAACTTTTGCCACAAGTCGGGCTTTTGTTAAAAATGATTTGTTCAAATCGGGTTCGGGATAGTAGTTCTTTTTAATATTCGTTTTTAGATTCGAACTAGAATTTTCAGTAGGGAACTTACTTTTCCTCATATGACTTATATAACACAAAAACATAGCTATCAACATATTTTTCAATCAATTGAAAATTGCAGGGGTCACACTCACAAATACAAGAAACCTGAATAATATAACCAAATTTTGACAATTCTCTTGCTCATGGCAACTTCCATGTTCTTTCAATCCTCCACCCTCTGAAAATTCCAAGCAAAATCCCACCTCAAGAAACCATGAGATAAGCCTATATAAAGTTCTCATACATCCACCATGACCTTCAAAACTATATCTTACAATCTTTCCTTTTCAATCCATTAACAAGATGAAAACATGCACTTCTCATTGTGAACGCGTATTCAACTCATTGGACGACAACAAAGATGGAAAAATAACCCTGTTGCAGCTGCGGAACTGCATGGCCTTAATAGGCAGCGGACTGTCAGCAGACGAGGCAGAGATGGTGTTTCAACCTCTCGTCTCCAGCGAAGACGGGCTCTTAGGGTTGGATGAGTTTGCGAATTTGGTTGAGGGCGAGAGTGAATATGAGAAAATGGAGGATATGAGAAAAGCATTCGGGATGTACATAATGGAAGGCGAGGAATGCATAACGCCGAGAAGCCTTAAGAGAATGCTTGCAAGATTGGGAGAGTGGAGTTTGGAAGAGTGCGTCGTAATGATCCATAAGTTCGATTGTAATGGTGATGGGGTTCTTAGTTTTCATGAGTTTCAGTTGATGATGACCTGACTTTTCTTACTTTGTGATGATCAATCGTAAGTATACGTACATGTATATATATAGGTCGTGTATAAATCAACAGTTTCAGAAAGAGCATAGAAGTTGCTAATTAAATGCAATTTCACAAAAGTCCTGAGACCTAAATCCCATGACTTTTAATCCTTGCGTATTTTTGCTGTAATCGTCTTTTTAATTTCTAAATTTGGTCGTCAACTTAGAAAACATGAAGTATGCGTGTAATTTAGGGAATCCTTTAGTCAACTTGTGTCACATTTCAAAAGTTGTGTATCGACTATTTTCTTAAGCAGCTTAACGCTCTAATGTACGAATACTTCTAAAAAATATCATAACACCTCTAATGTACGGGCATCATCAAATTCTTATCATATCATAATCGTATTACTGTGCCCGTACATCTTAGTTTAGCACCTATAGTTACTTCAAGAACATACCAATATAGATGATAACCGAGTTGTAATATTCCTAATTACACAGAAACACCAATATAAGTGACCCAGCAGGTGAATGATTTAAAATTGTACACGATTTTAACAACCATAAGGCGCACTAATAGATCTGATCTTCGGGATCCAAAACGGTAAAGAATCAAACGTGGTGGCATTTAAATCTTCGTGCGACTTCCATTACTAAATTGCAGAAGGCTCAGCAATATGGCTAATAAATTGACGCAACCGACCTCAGCAGCGACTACAAGGGGCACGACATTTAGAACATATTTTCTTCTTTCTCATCCTCAAATGATGAAATGAAATACAGATGATGTTCATTTCGCATAAATATAGACAACAAGTAGATACTGACAAGCAAATTACCCACCTCCCCACGAGAAGCGATTAAGAAAAAGATTGGACCGACTTTTCTTGGATAGTCCAGACTCCCAGAGCAGATTATCGGCTCTTCTCTCGCCTCATCACCCAGTAAAGTGTATTGCATTGTTAGTTTTAAAAAAAAAAAAATTACTGGCATCAAACAATCATGTCTTGGGGTTGTGGGGGTGGAGTGTTGGGAGCTCAGGACAGATCTACCTATCTCACAATCTCATCATTGTTCCAGATAACAGGTTCCGAAGAGTAAAAGTAGGTGTTTTTAGTATATCTTCAACTAAAATCTGAAAATGGGCAACAAAAATATATAAACTTCCCTCTTACCTTCATCTCCAAAGCTTTTGGAGCACAAGACTTCTACTTCAGGTAGGCTACTTTCGGTCTAGTCCATAATGTTTCCTAAAATCAATAGATAGAGATGGGGAAAAAAAAGGAGAACTTCTGATGTATATTAATGTAAAAGGAAAGCCAACCATAGTACCAGCCAACACCCAGTGAAGTGAAACCGAGGCAACCTCCTCCTAAAACAAATTGCAAGCACATTAATATGCCTGCAAATCATTTTTCGCACAGGATGAAGGGTCAAAAGTTGTGTAACTTAGGTCTAAGGCTATTAATTCATCTTTAGTTAGCAGAAGTAATTCATATTCGTAGTTCCTACGTAAGGAAGAAAGCAAAAGGCAAACAAACATTTAAAGGAGCTTCATTATCAGATGGTCCATTAAGCATTAACAAGAATTGATAAAAAGAACCATAGAAATTAGTAACAAAAAGTTTCCAGAGTACCTCTCTTAAAACTTGAGGGGACATGTTTGAAATCTGTCAATGGAAAAACAAATTGTGTTTCTATTAGTGCCAAACTGTAGGCCTCAGCCTCTCTTGCTTGGAAACTGCAGGGATATTTCAGCTGAATGTCATGAAGGTTCAACTGTCAATTGAAATTAAGCATAAGGCTAAATAAAGGTTTCTGTGTTCTAATCTTCAGATATTAATGGATTAAGCAAGATAAATTATTTGCATCACAAAACAAGAAAAGGATAATTAACTGCTATATGAAGTCCAGCTTCAAGCCTTCAACAAAGGAAAAAATCTACCTAAGTGAAAATAACATCAAATAAGTATCAAGATTTTGGCATGTGTATGAATCAATTAAAAAAGGTAGGCATCTGAATTTTTGATATGTGTTAATACTTAGCGCAATTCAAACTGTTCATTTTCCAAAGGAAACATTGAATGCTCCCCACAACCCACAGGCTTAGCATTGATTCCTGTTAACGAACATGAGTGCGTGGCATGTGCAGAACATCATACAAACACCAAGCCAAGATTCAAAAGCCAGGGAAGCCCAAACATGAACCTAGTTGCACAAGGTACCAAGCTAATTCCGGAACCTCACTTGCACCCACACAGTCAGGTTTAATATTTACCTCCAGCCTGCTACATTTCCGCCAAATTCTTCAATAATGAAAAGCTAAGAACGTCGTCCCCGCTTTACACACCATCACTTGCAAACACAACATGAAAATTAAAACTTATAGCACAAGAACTTGAACGTAGTCGACACTGCTGTGGTATTCAAAATCAATTCTGAAAAAGTTTACAAGAGCCATTATAAAATATGTTACAGTACATAAAATCAATCAGAAACAGTTCCGTAATAGGAAGTGCCTTATGCCACACCTTTTTGGGCAAGATGTATGAAAGATAGCTTCCTACTGTTAGCAAAGCCAGGAACAATGCCGTCTGCACGTCAACTGATTCAGAAGAGGCAAAAAAATGTTTGTCCACCTATTTCATCAAAGGTGCCTGCTAAAAAAAGCACGATTTGATAGTCTCACAAACAAGTTTTTGCAACTTCCTCTTTGCCCATAGCTCTCACCTCAAATCGTATCAGTCTCAGATTATCTGGGTATTATTGGCCAAAAAGACCACCAGTGCCTAATTCTCCCTGTTGTAACTCCTTCCTCCGTTGCTCTTCTAACGGGTCAGGACTCTTCATTACTCTTCGCACACGCCTGGAATCACATTAAGAAACAGTGAATATTAAAATGGGAAGCTTTACAACGTATGGTGCATAAAATTCACAATGAGTACCTATCCTGCGCATGATGTGCTGGAAAAGTAGGCATGAACTCCTTAGACTTGGGAAGCGGAACTTCACGGAACCATTCATGGTTAAGTGCCTCTTCAGCAGTTATCCGCTGCAAAGTTGAAACATCCATGATTAGATACGTGTACCAGTAAACTAAACCTTTTGCAGATAACCATGAATAACCAAACACAAGAATACCTTTTCGGGGTCATAAGTTAGAAGCCTATTCAACAAGTCGAATCCTGCATCCGAAAGTACAGGTGATCCGGTAAAAGACGTTGCTGGAAACTTCCTGCGCAACAGGTTGTACCTGAAGAGAAAGGAAGTTTGTTAGAAGCAACAGAAGATTTACTCAAGTAACTGACACTGTCACCGATGGAGGCCACAAAGCCACACCAGAATCACCCAAAGCTGGAAGCCTGGGAAAACAGTGGCAAAGAAGAGAACATAAATTTTGATATCAGCTCAGGTAATGAATCAATAAACCAGATATGGATACTTACTGATGCTTAACGAAGTTTACCCTCACTCCAGGGAGTTCAGAAAATCCAGGCCAAATTTTCTCATTTGGTGTACCAAGGATCCTGAATATCTGCAATATTACCCAAATTGAAGTAGTTAGACCAACTATTTCCAAAAGATTAAACCGTGCAGAACAGGTAGCATATATTACAATGAAGCTCAAAACATATTTACCTTGTCCAGCTGCTCAACTTCTGTTTTCCCATTGAACAATGGCTCTTTTGATAATAGCTCTGCCATAATGCATCCCAGAGACCACATATCAATTGCTGTAGAATATTGTTTGGCTCCCAGAAGAAGTTCTGGCGCCCTGTAGGTAAACTTGTAGTTAAAATATAGCAAAGCCAGATAAAATAAGGAATTAGTAGAAATCCAAACAAGAAAGGGCATCAACATATCAATTGACATGGCACATATAAAATTTGCCATTTAATGAAACAGATAAGACCATAGAAAAAAATATAAATAAATCAAGACTGAATCATCAATCTCAGTAGTCAAAGTACTGAGGCATGAAACCAAGCAGCCACAACTGAATAGTTACTGCTGCCTCACATACAAAAACAAACATGCATGATGCATTATGGTTGATAACAATACAAACCAAAAGCAATGCATAAATAGAAGCTCACCTGTACCACAGAGTAACCACCAAATGAGTATATGGTTTCAGTGGGCTTCCATATTGACGAGCCAGACCAAAGTCACAAATCTTCAACTCACCACGATTATTCAAAAGCAAATTTGAAGTTTTCAGATCTCTGTGAAGCACCCAATTGTCATGAAGATACTTGGTACCTCCTAAAAGCTGAAGCATGAGACACTTAACTTCACTTTGACTAAATGGTTGTTTCATAGACTCCATCAATGCTTTAAGATCATGTTCCATGTACTCCATGACCATAAAAATGCTGTCAAGACTGCTACCTACAACTACTTCTTTGACATCCACAATGGACGGGTGATCAAAAGATAGCAGAATGTTTATTTCCCGGAGTGAAGTCAATGGAAACCCTTCTCTCTCTTTTTCCATCTTGACTTTTTTCAAGGCAACAATTTCCCCAGACTTCTTATCCTTGGCTCTGTACACAACCCCATAAGTTCCTTCATCTATCTTATTGAGTCTCTCAAACTCATCAACACTTCTGCAACCCTGAAGCATATTAACACTCCTTTGTGGAGGTTGTGCTGGCTCTGGCGTACCACGTGAACCATGATCATCCTCAGATTCTGCATCAGAGTGGCTAGAACTAGAACCATCATAAATCCTATCATCATCAATCTCCATAAGATCATTATTCTCATCATTATCCTGATAACTATCTCGGCTGGAAGACCTAGTACGTTCATCCGATGCAGACCTACCCCTAGTCCCTTCAGATCCTTCTCTTCTAACTTCCCCAAATGCCGGACTTACAGATTTAGCATGTCCCCTTACTTCGGCTAACTCAGAACCAGCCTTCCTCTTCAATTTCGGCATATCTTCATAATCAGAAATCTCACCTTCATCAGCTGGAGAGTCAGCATCATTAGCCCATCTAGATGATATTATTGTTCGTGTAGGTACATAATCATCATCATCTAATACCTCTGTTCCCGTGTTTTTACCCCATTGGTCTTCGGGCTGCGGGGAAGATGTTTCAGCAGGGAACTCAGGCAAATCAGGCCTTGACTCAACTTTAGACGGCAATGCTTCTATATGAACCTCACCAGAGAGTGACTGCAACTTCTCATCTGGGCTCGGTTTGGATTTGGGTGACTGACTAGAAGACTTCACCAATGGAGGAGGTGGAGGTAAATTAGCAGTACCCAAAGAGCTACGACTATTGCTTGTTCTTCTTACCTCCCTATCATCCCCATCCCACACAATTGGTGTGAACTTCCGCTTCTTACTCTGCACGGGAGACAACTGGTTTACATTTTCAGTCACTTTAACCTCAAACTCTCCATTAATACCATCTTCAGTCTTTTTAACCTCGGCCTCCCCATTTTCAGAACCTTCGCTAGAAAGCTCCCCAGGCTCCCGATCGGCGGCACGTGCTGCAAGCCCAGACCTCCTAGAAGTCCCACCACCACTACTTCCAGAATCACTTCTACTAGAAGTAGAATTATATCCACCATTCATCACATCTCTCTCTTTTATATCCTTCTGTCGGACCCTACCTCTATACTCCATACTATCTCTCTCCCTCCCCCTCACTCTCCCCCTCTCATGTTCCCTAACCCCATTCCCGAATCGTTCATAATCCCCTCTCGAATACCCATTTTCCTTATTCGAAATCCTAAGTTCAGCCTCACGATCCTTAAATTCATAGTCTCTATTAACCCCATGTTTCCCAGCAGCCATAAATACGCTGTCAACTGCAGATAGCAAAACCAAAACCCCAAACACCCAAGGACTACCTTAGATAGGGTTCTTAAACACCTGCTCCTTGAAAGCCGATGAATCCGACCGCGAAAAAGCAAAACTTTACGGATAAAAAATCCAAATTTGCAGGCCACACAAATCAAATTTCGGTATCCAGAATTCTTACCACGGATCTGCAACAGCACGATAACCGAAAACAAACGACCAGCTTCGCGACCAATCAATAAATTGGGTATTCCTTTATTACCTAATGTGAAGAGGGATAAACGCACAAATACAGATACAGAATCCCCAAAATTGCAGAACCAAATGGCCCAAAGATAAGAAAACCTAGAAAAAAAAATAGTTGGAGATTCTGCTCACGAATTCAGAAATCGAAATTGAAATTGTCGTCGGCGAAACAGCAGGAGATGAGTAGCAACCGAAAGCAAGAGGCGGCTATGGTGGATTTGTAGAGAGAGAAAGAAGCGATGAATGAAGACTCAAGCGAAGAAAGGGCTATCGCCACCACGTTGAAAGAGAGTCTAATTTTTCCTTCTTCTGCATTATTTATTTACTCTCAGAACACTAATTTGGGCCTTCTCAATTCTATAAATTGGCCTTGGGCCTTCCCAATTCGGATCCTACTGCATTAGTTGAAATCACTATTACAAAGTAAGTTTTATCTTAAATAGATCGTAATCTATGATCTATGTTGAACGGATACAGTGACACAGATATGACACGATACAAATTTTTTTGTGAATTTTTTACGTGAGAAGTGTCGGACACGACACGGCACGGCAAAATAATAGTTTTAGAAGTGTCGGTGCATTAGAATTTATGATGCACGGTTATGAATATAATGATATGACAACATAATGTAAGTATGATGATATTGATTTTCTTTTAAAATTTTCACGTATAAAAATCGTAAAATAGAGTGTTCAATATGAGGGTCTAACAGAACACGACACCATAAAATGATAAATATTTGTATATTGGACATATTAACTAAAAACCCATTACTTTTTGAATTGGCAAACCTAAACCATAGCTTATTAAAAATGGTACGTTGTGGACATATTTAAAAAGATGTGCCTTTAAAATTTTGTTCTTTTTTCCCGAATTTGAAACTAAATTCCTAACAAGCGAATTAACCATACAATTGACATTACATGACATCGAAATCGACATTTAGTTAATAAAACTCATTATCTTTCACTATGGTATTGCTTATTCATTCTAAGTAAAATGATATTTTTGGTCACACAGCAATAATTGTTCCCACTTTCGTCCTATTATTTCAATAATCCATCAACAATTTTATATTTGCCAACAAATAGTTTCCATGATTCCATCAAATCTAATAAATGGACTAGCATTACAAGTTACAACAAATTGAATGCTGTGGGACTAAATTTAAATATTATTAAAATAATGAAACTACAAATATATCTGAGGACAAAAATACAAAATTTTTCTATTTTGCAACGAGATTATGTATCTATACTTATTTAAATCAAAATAAACAACAATTTATTTAATCTGATTAATTGCAATTAGCCAATGAGGAAAGTAGTCATTTTACAAGATGATGACCTGTTATACGATACAGTGATTAATGAGTTTTACGTCTTAACTCTAATGCACCGACACTTCTAAAAATATCATTTTGTCGTGTTGTGTCGTGTAGTGTCGGACACGCGTATCGGACACCGTGTCTAACACCCTCACGTGAGAAATTAAAAAAAAATCCGTATCGCCGTATCCGTGTCCATGCATTATAGCGTCTTAATGATCTCATTCGACTTGACCCGGATTAATAAACTTTAAAACCAAAAAGTAACAATTATTAATTATTTATAGTAATGGTTCAATTACTAGCTTGCCTGTATTCCACTCCATGCCTAACATAAATGAGTAATTTGCATGTGGACCCTCAAACTAACAAAATTTGGCAATTCACTCCCATAATTCCAGAAACCAACATTTGGTTTGACTTTTGCATTATCAAATTAAAATTCCTCAAGTTATGATCCATAACTAAGCCTCAACTACAGATTTCTATTGTGGCTTTCTCACTACAACCAAAAATGTCTATCTACATTTAATATGACTCGCAAACTCAACAAAGAAATGGACATTTTTAAGCTAATCTATCCAAAAGATTGTCGAATAGCAGCACTTTCAAGAACCGGGAAGTTCAAAAACCGACGACCAATACCCATCTCATCTAATGTTGAATTACAATGTTTATCGTTGATATGCAGACTTTTCAAGCTTGAGTTGAAGGAGCAAAGGTGAAATGGACAAATGTTGCTAAAACCAGTCCCAGTATCGCACCAGCAACAACCTGATGTAAAAAAAATTGAATAGATATATGAATCGTACGTATAATTGTATTTCATATGTATTTTTTCACTGGAAAAAATAGTAGGCATATTTTGTAAAATTCAATATCCCCCGAAAATAAATTATATGGCTTCGCACTTAAGGAGTTAGACAAATGGCAAAAACAAATTTTCTGTCAAACCTATTTACCAAAACTACAAATCAAACTTATATAGTGTCATTCAAATGAATCATACTGAACGATCAAAATCATAAAATTGAACCTGAGGAGGTGTGTGGCCAAGAAGTTCACGGAGAGGTGTGGTCTCAGCAAGAGGATGTTCAGCAGGAAGTTCACAAACAATTTGATTTAGAACCTGAAATTTCCACTACGTTAGATGTCCAAAATTATACAATTTTAGGGGAAAGTGTGGGTAAAATATGCACATGCATCTATTTATTCTACTTTGCAAACGTAAGAAGATAGAAGCAACAAACCTCTGCTTGACGTCCTGCATGTAACCTTACACCAGTTGCATCATACATCACCTGTCACACGTAAGAAAAATATTCCTTAGTAAGGATGGAGCGATGAAGATATATTTATAGGGTGTGCACATTGCATTGTCGACTGAAAAAGACAATTTTATTATTTTCTTTGGGGGAAGATATCATAATAAAATTGCATATGAGCATATTTTTGCACATGAATATATGTTCATCAAAGTGACCAGAAAAGTACAAATGGGATAAGGAAGATGAAATGCAACCGCTTGTGATTATAGAAAGGTTAATCTTTGCTATCCAATTTAAGCACTTTTTTGAACTACCAAAAATTTCAACTTATCATTAGTTACTACCTAAACTATTTAAGCAATCACAGTTTGGTATATATGCAATCTTTCAGGTCAGTCACAGCAGCCATGTGGCTGGCACATGCAAACTTTCTAGTGCAAAAAAGTGCATAGTGTGGATGGCAAAGTGTAATTAACCCTTATTGAAAAAGCATAGTCGTGAGATTATACCACAAATGCCATGATTAATGCGACTGCAAATAGTGATCCTGCAAAACCATCCTTCAAACCAACAGCCACTGCTAGAGCTGTTACTGTTGATGAATGGGACGACGGCATACCACCAGATGCAACAAGTAGCCTGAGGTCCCAATTTTTATCTTTATACCTGCAGGACTATTACAGAGTTAAAACTATGGAAGTAACTAAAAGGCTCAAGTTTCATTATAGAACTTCTATTCAAGATCTTCGTGGATGCTGAATATTTGTCAATAATTTTTAAGCATCTGCCGCATTTTCGTTAACTCCTTTTCCATTTAGTTCTCATTTACCTAAGATTAACTGTTCCAAGCTAAAAATAGAAGTCAATCATCAAACGAGAATGTAAACTCAAAAATTTCGGGGAGAAAATAGATTACAAGATTAAACACCTGGTATGGGACCTGAAAGAATTTTTCTGTTTCATTTCTTGATCACATTTTCAAATTGGAGTTATAGGCAAAAACAAGATCAGAATTTACACCATTCGAAGATCAAACCCACGGTTTCCGAATAAAACCATGAAGGCGTATCAAGAATAGTATTCCTAAATTCGTACAATGACATACCAACAATCACATAGTCCAGGATTCCACAACCACGTAACAAACTAAAAGCGCCGTTAATCAGAGAGGCATTATAACAAACACATTCTAGACGAAAATCACACAATCAAGGATTCTACAACCACGGGACCAAATAGAAAACCCATTCATCACAGAGGCATTACAGCAAACACATTATAGACGTACGAAATACAGAAACGCACCATTGAGTGGCGAGCTTAAATAACTGGGCAGCAGAAAAGGCGAGGGCAGCAGATACCAATGGATAGTTCACAAAACCCGAAGTGGACGGATACGACGTTGTCGCCCCCATCGTCGTTGCAGTCGAATTCTGCAACGATTCTTCCATCCACCCAAGATCATCCATCGCCATTTCCTATTTTCTTTAATCTTCTCTCGATCCTCAAACGATTCAATTCAAACTTCAGTGTTCTGGGCCTTGATGAGATCGTCTTTCCTCCTTCTCAATCTTCAATCCAGAATTCTGGTTTCGATTCCAAGATCGAAGAAAGAGAAGAAGATTGAGGCTGGAAGACGAGCAAAATGATCTGCCTTCGCAATATGCGTGTTGTGAGCGAATTAAAGAAACGGTCAAACGAACACTCTCTTTTTTTTCTTTTTTTTTTTTTGGTTCAATGAGTTTTTTTTAATGAAATTATATAAATTTTATGTTTTTATTGGTTTTAATTAAAGTTTGTATTCCTTTTTGCCTTATTTATTGTGAGACTAAGTTAATGTTGAAATCTATATTAACTTGATTAAGTTGTTTCAATTGATTGACACATTCATTCATATTTCTGAGGTTGCAAGTTCCATCTCTATATGCCCCTAAAATATATGAAAAAAAAAGTTAATATTAAGTTAGTGTAAAATAATTTTATTTCAATTTTGATTGACATAATTTAGAGAGGGCTTTCGTACATTACAATAATTTAATGATTGATGTTATATTTCACAGTTTATATAGTTACATTGATTCTTTGTTTGTGACCGAAATGCAATATAGTTGGACTGATTCTTGAAACAAAATTAATATTAGTTGATATTAAATTTTTTGTTGCCACTTAAGTACAAAACAAAAAGGGTCTATATAGTTGGATTGATTCTTCAATTGTCACATTTTTTGGTTTTGCATATCAAGAAAATGTTATTCATAATATGTTAAACAAATGTAGTTTTATTTAACCTTCGAGTGAAATGTAGTGCTTTTTTTCCGATACAATAATAGTCTGACGACGAACTAATCAGATATCTCAAATACAAAACAAATCAGGCATCTCAAATACAGAAGAAATATTTTGAAAAGTTAATTTGATTCTTCTCTTGTCACAATTTTTTTTTTTAAAATTTTGCATGGTTGTTGCATCATATATAAATAATATCAAAATACCATTTTCCTCAAATACAAAAGATTACATCTACACCCCCTGAAACTAACCACCAAGTTTAAAATCACAATGCCTCAGGGGTTGTATGTGTAATTATCCCGAATAACTATTGCAATCTTGAACTCAATTCAGTTTTCTGGGTACCAAGAAGAGGCGTACTGCACCTTTGAAGCATCAACCAGAGATTCCAAAACTGCATATATTTCCCCAATTCTGGTATGTAATCTGTCAACAGAATAGAACTTATGAATATGGCTGTCGACTTCTATCCAACTACAACCAGCTGCCTTATGAAACTTCCCTTCAGACAACGTTTTCCTCAACTCCTGCGCCTCATCCCACTTCCCCATTTCTCCGTATAAATTAGCCAGCATTGAACTATAGCCACCATTATTGGGATTAATGTCAATCAATTTCTTTACTGCGAACTCAGCCAAATCCAAACGTCTATGAATCCTACACCCATTAAGCAAAGAACCCCATACAGCCTCGTCCGGTGATATTTTCATCCCATTCACAACTTCCATAGCCTCTTCGAATCTTCCTGCCCTGCCAAGAAGATCTATCAAACAGCCATAATGCTCGATTTGAGGCTCGATTTTGTATTTATTAATCATCATGTTATAATAATGACGTCCCTCTAAAATTAATCCTCCATGCGTACAAGCGTTTAACAGCCCGACAAATGTTATTCCATCAGGCTTCAGTTCTTCCCCACACAGCAGCAAGTCTTCAAAAATGCTAATAGCTTCAAGGGAACGACCGTGCAACGCATAACTATTTATCAAAGAATTCCAAGATGTTAAATTTATGTCAGCAGACTTGTCAAAAACAATTCTTGATTTCTGGAAACTACCGCATTTTCCATACATATCGATCAAACCATTCACAACATATAAATCCGAGGCAAGTCCATTCCTATATATATACCCATGAATGCATTTTCCAAACTCCAAAATTCCACTGTGACCCAAAGCAGAAAGTGCACACACAATTGTACCTTGATTCGGTCTATTACCTCCTCCCCTCCGTTCTTCAACAACCATCCTCCTAAAAAACTCGATAGCCTCCGAAAACAACCCGTTCTGCACGCACCCTGCAATAATACAATTCCAAACCGGCGTGTCCCTTATCCTCTCCGGCATCTCCTCAAAAAGCAAAACCGCATTCCCCACCTGTCCAGCTCTCGCGTACCCCGATATCATGGCAGTCCAGGATACCACATTTCTATCAGACATTTCATCGAACACCTTCCTCGCAACCCCAGCATCACCCCCAGACCTCGAATACGCATCCAAGATTGCAGTTTGCACAACTGGGTTCCCACCAAAACCCGATTTGACTATCTGGGCTTGCACCAACGCTACCCCATAACCACCCACCAACTCCGGCCACGACTTCAGGATAATGGAGAAGACAAAATGGTTGGGCTTCGATCGATTTTCCCGAACCATGTCGCGGTAAAGAAGCACAGCAGCTTCATGATCAGGGACCGAAGTATACGCAGAGATAACAGCCGCGTAAAGATAAATATTGGGCGAATCGAATTTGTCGAACAGGTGGCGTGCATAGGCGAGATCGCGCACGTGCGTGGTACAGAAGCGGATGAGCTTGAAGGTGTAGAAATGGGTGTGGCCATGTCCGAGGGCAATGAGATGGGATTGGAGCTGCTTGAGGTGGTTGAGATTACTGCATCGATCGAGGATTGCGAGTATATGCCTGTTGAGGCTGGTGCAAGAAGGAAGCATATGCTCTCAATACATGCTAGCTAGTGATTTCAGTAATTATGCGTAATAAAGCACATTCTTGTTATATCAAATTTATACAACTCTTTTGCGTTACTTTTTTGTTTTTGTTTTTTTTGTTTTTGGAATAAAAAGGTTGAATTTCAACGGGTCAACGTCCTCATTGATGACAACTACATTAATCGCTACTAATTTTTCTAGGCCACCACTTTGTGGGTCATCACTTTGAGTCTATTCTAATATCAATTGTCATAGACTAAGCATGAGAGTTCATCTCAAAATATTAGTCTGGAAGGAGAGAAATCTTATTTGATTTATAAATCTCACACTAATTACTTATATAATGGACGTGAAATAAGTCTCATAATTTGTAATTAATCCAAGGTTATGAAAGAATTCAACCTGATTGGCTTATGAAAATATAAAAATGAATAGAATAACCTAATTTTTAAAACCGGAAATTATAAAAAAATCCTCAATTATGGACTTAATTTTTAGTTCACTCCCCACGTCGAATTTTTTTTGAGTTCACTCTCCAATTAAGTTTCAAATTTTCACCTTACTCCCCAATGTGGGCAGCATATACGCAATATAACGATTTAGATACAAAATCTCATGATTTTTATATGTAAATCCTGAGTTTTGATACACGTATCAAAACCGTGAGATTGCGTATAAAAACCGTGAGATTGCGTATCTAAATCGTGATATTGCGTATATGCTGCCCAGATTGGGGAGTAAAGTGAAAAT
>JBBMKE010000009.1:240008-256854 GCA_037834125.1 Lippia alba
ACCATCGAGAGTTATATCTCTTCTTATAGTTGTATATTCATGCAAAGTTTAACTGAGATTGAAATACCTAAATAATTTAATATGAATCTTTTGAGAAATTTAGATAGGTGATCTTGATAGTTTTTTTTTTTAAATCGGTATGAAGAACTCTAATGGAGTCGATTGATCAACATTATCAATTTGATAAGCATCCTCACGTATAAATTATAATGAGAAAATATGTAAAACTTTTGAGCCGAACCTATTGGATAAAGTATCTATTTATAATTTATATGCAAATCATAGCTAGTGAAAAGTGTAATTTTTAAAAATGAAGGGATACTCAACTATAATTATGCTTAACTATAAGGGCCTAAATATAATTTAACCTTCTATATTAATTAACAATTTTAAAAACCAGCCTTCTCCATTAGTCCCTTATTGTCTAATTAATAATTAACAAGATTTCCCCTTCTCTTTAGTAGCTAGCAAGAGCATTTGATGGGTTGAGAATTTGAGGTTCTTATCTAAAATATATATCATAATAAATTCATGTATATGTAATTTATTCAACATATGTTTGGGTGAAACCCCTAATAATGCCCTTTAAATGTAAAGGTCTGGAATAATAAAAGTCAAATGTAAAATACATACTATATTAATTATTCACCATTTATTAAAGTTGTTGAAAATGGAAGGAAGTACAAACATTACATATTCTTAAGTATAATGGAGTAATATAATAATTAAATAAAACACATTCTTTATTAATAATTACCTCTATTATTACTAAGTTTCTAGTATTATGATTTTTTTTTTCGGTCTGTTGTTTTATGGAATAATACAATAACTAAAGTCAAATAGAAAATACATATTACATTAATTATTAGAGTTCTCTTAAACATGTATTATGCCCATTTTTAAAATAATCAGCCTAGCCTAACTTTGAATTGTCCTATTTTCCACTCTCAATTAGCTATTTTGTTATAAAATACTGTCTAATTTAGTGTATCATATGACATGTAAAATATATGTTATTCGCATGTTGCACTATATGTAAAATCCGGTCTCACATTGTGAAAAATAGTTAGTTGACACCGTAAATCGAAACGATTAAAATTTAAAATATGAACTCTTTATGTGGCCAAAACTCCCCCCTAATTATTATGCAACATTTATTACCATAATTCTCTCTACCAAAAAGAAAGAAATGTATAAATATTACCAATTCTCCCATATTCTAGTTTAATCGGAAGAATATACCCTATTCTTGGACAATCCAAGCACTTTCACTAGCCAAAATTAAGGGTTCAAATTCAAGTTATGAAATTAATTCATAAAAGAAATTTAAAAAAAAAAACCATGATATTTTAATAAGCAAATTTAAAAATAATTCGACCGTTACCCAGAACCCCACTAAGCCAATCCAATGAAGAACAACTAGCCGTTCCCTTTCCCATCATCGAAAGCCCCAATAAGAACCCTTCTTCCTATTGCCGCTGCTATTTGAAATCCATTTATTATATTTTGCCTTCAAACCAAATCAACTAATAATCACACTCAATTTTAAAGAAAGAATTTGAAATGGCTTCAAGAACCGCAACAAAAGACATAATCACTCTGCGAGGATCCGCCGCCATTGTCAGTGAATTCTTCGGTATGTTTTCGTTTCTGCAAATTATTTCGCAGCTTTTTCATGTTCGGCATTTATTGTGGGTTTTTGTTTTTATTTTTTGGGGATGAAAATTGATTGATTTGTGGTTTTTGGGGAAACCCTTTTCAGGTTATGCAGCGAACAGGTTAGAATCTGTGTTCTTTCGTGTTTTGATTATTTCCCATTTTTAGTTCTTTGGATTCTGTGTGATTTTCGTGGTTAAAGATGTGATTTTTATTGAGGATTTTTGGTGCTCAGTATTCTGTATAATCGTGGACTTTATCCTGAAGAAACTTTTGCAAAGGTCAAGAAATATGGCCTCCCAATGTTGCTTACTCAAGATGAAGGTGTCAAATCCTTCATTTCAAACTTAACTTCTCAGCTTTCTGGTAATCTCTCTCTCTCCCTCACACACACACAAACATGAAGTTTTAAGCAAATTTATAAGTTTATATAATGGACTAATGCAATAGTGGTTTTTTCCGGTGAAAACACTGAAGCAGTTTTGAAGATTTTAATGAAAATATGAATTTAAGCTCATTAGGCCGGTATTCGAAGTGGGAAGTTATGAGTTTATTTTATCGGACTAATAACATATTAAAATGATGATATTGTTAAAGAGTGGTTGGAAGCTGGGAAGCTACAAAGGGTAGTTCTGGTGATCATGAGCAAGGAAAGTGGTGAAGTTCTAGAGAGGTGGAATTTCAGCATTGAGACGGACAAGGAAGTCGTCGAGAAGGGGTAAAATTCTGTCTTTACAGCAAGATCTTAAGCTAGATTCTTTGGCAAATTTTCAATGGTTAGTAAAAGTTCCGAATTTGATGTGCAGAGTTTCAAGGGAGAAGAGTGACAAGGAAATAATGAGGGAAATTCAGGCAATCATGAGACAGATTGCTTCTAGCATTACATACTTGCCATGCCTTGATGAGCCATGTAAGAGAAATCTTGTGACTATAGTTACACTTACATCCCCTGAAGTTTTGTCTTAATCACACATACACCTATGATTTTCTTGAGTATTGATGTAATCTATATTGTTTTTGAGTGTTCATCGTCGGCATATTTGATGTCTTAATTACATATACACACCCATGATTTCTTGAGTATTGATGTAGTCTTATATTGTTTTTGTGTCTTCATCGTAGGTATATTTGATGTCTTAGCGTATACGGATACAGATTGTACTGTTCCATTTACGTGGATTGAAAGTGATCCCAAATTGATTGCTAATCCACAGATGGTGAAGTTGCATTCTTTTGATACGAAGGTAAAAAAGAAGTTACATCCCACTTCTGGAAAACTCTGTTTTCAGCTTTTTTCGACAACCTGACGAGCTTTTCTCAGAGTTCTGAATATCAGCTTCTGATTTTAGCTTCTGCTGTTTATGCAGATTCACAAGGTGGACACTTTGGTATCATACAAAAATGACGAGTGGGATGATGAGGCATGATGAATTCGTCTTCCTTCATAGATAATTTCCGTCCTGATAACTAAGATGAGTGAATTGATTGATTCGCATATTTTCTAACTCGATTGCTCGCGACATGAGTAATTTGGTGAATCATTGATTCACATTTTGTGTTCCAATGCTGTATTATTGTTCATGCATGCAATGTTGTTATATAAGTGTTGCAAATGGCAGAACTGATGCAATGATTAGTATTTTATCAAAGCTTCCCATGTCTTTCTTGTATTTACCATTCGGCAGAAAGTTGAGGACCATTTTCGAGTGTAATTCAGAAGCTAATACATATTAGCAAAAGGGGGGAGAGGGTAAAGATTACAAATAACAATAACGAAAATGCTATATTTTAAATCTTTGAAGTAGGGATTCAAAAATTCTCAGATGAAAAAATACAAATATAATTTGATTTTACGTTTACCAACTCGAATTCAAATGAGGTACGCATTTAGCACCTCGTAGCATAGCACAAAATAAGAAAACATTTGCCTTCCACCACAAACAAAAAGAATCACTCTCAAGAAGAAGAGATGTCACCAAACTTAACTAAGATAGCATTTCAACAAAATAGTTTATGTACAACAGTGAGCATTCCAGGACAGAAATCTCAAGTCACTTGTACAGAAGAACTCAACAGTTTCTTTCTTACATAGCAGAAATAACAAGGATATGTAATAACAAAAAATGATACCACAACAATCACAAATATATGTATATCCTTGCTTTCAATTGACGCCCCGGTATATAGCTCCTGGGCAAAGTTCATCCATACTATCAATATTCCTGTATCCATTGTATTCTCTCAAACAAGTCCAACCCCGTCGCCTCAAAAACTCGCGAAAATCATCTTCTGTGTAAAATGTTTTGTCCTCTGTGTGTACAGGCAGGGGATCTGATTCCTCGTAGAAACAAACTTTTATAGTCAAACCTGAAATTCAAGAAAGGGGTTAATCACATTTGGACACCCTCGGGGTTATCAAACTTACAGGTTGCACCCCTCTTGCTTTCAAGATGACAGATTTGCTAGATTAATCCAACCCGACCTAGTTTATCATGAACTTACTCTTACAACCATAGAACTATTTTCGAGGGATAATAATACTGACATGCCCTGAGGTTTGAGCAGATTACACAAGCTATCATCCACTGAGTTCTGTGAAAGTACAAAAATTTCCCCAATCAAAGAATTTGCATTTCATTTGAATATATGAATTTTTATGTTCTCAACACTTACGGATCAATATTTGAGTTTAAATTTATGATTATAATAGTATGCATTAGACCAGACATATGTAAATTGTAAGATGAAACTTTTATAATTTCTCAAAACTCAAGGGAAGTTTATGTAGTTAGTTAGGCCTTGGATATGCCGGTATAAATATATATATTTTTCAATACTGAAAAACCTATATGTCCTTATGTCAATTATCTCATAAGAAAACATCCAATTATAAGTTTATATTTATGGATATTTCTCACCTTCGTCAACATGGAGAGTGTAGTTTCCAAGAGGCATCTCTCGGTCAAGTGTTCGAACAACGTTATCTTCATCTTCCAACCAAAATGCCCGTCTTGTCCTTAGCCTGAAAGCAGACTTGATAGCTTCTTTGATGGCGTCAGCACTGCCATCGATCCCTATTCTCTTAGTATAATCACCCAATTTGACTGTTATTACCCTCCCGTCAAATGTATTAGTCTGTTCACCTGCCAAAAAAAGAATAATAGTCATCCACCAAAAGAAACGGCTAAAACTTAGTACTATTGCTCTTAGATCTTTTTATTTCAATAAACCGGACGCATTATTCGTATAATTTTATTTGAAAATATGTCAAAACCTCAGGGAATCTGGTTGTCAGTTATAATTTACCCTTTTATAAGAGCTCGTATTTTTTATAAAAGAAAATTTGACTAACCACTTCCGGGAGTGTCCCTCCAATTCCACGGGGAGACTCCGCTAGCTCCAACAGCTTCAGCAGCAGTTATAGCAAGAGGGTGTCCATCATGATCCAAACGTCTTTCTAAATTTAGCGTTGACCTCCCATTAGCTGTGCGCCAAAGATATACCAAAATTATATAAGGACAATTAGGAAACATAGCTGCCTTTCTATATATACACATAGCAAATAATAAGTCAAGTGAAATGTTTTTTATTACATTAAACAACATAAACACGCTCGAAATATGAAATAACAAATTTAAAGATGTCAAAAGATGCGATAAAAAGTTACCAAATCTAAAAGCATTTAAGAACTTAAAACCGAATGACAATCAATCATACCTTCTACAGGGCCAAAAGGAATACTGGCATCATCAATACCTGCACGAACCAAGTCGTATTCAGAAGTTATTCCTTATCGCCAAAAAAGGGGGGGAAAAAAGAACAAAAGAAAAAACGTAGAAGTTATTCCTTAGGATTTGCAGATATCTAGAGCTATAGTGCAAACTTAAAGTGCATTTATTTTGTAGAAGGATAGATTAGGAGGACACCAAAAGTGCTTGTATATGTACATCCGGACAAGATTCATCGATGTCCATCTGTCTTTTGTCTACGGATGGACTAATAATCCGAACAGCACTTGTAATACAATTCAGCAATCAAACCATGGATATCTTTCTCACATTTCCATCCTTGTTTCAAGCTTAAAAGGCAACAAGAATCAAGAAAAACAAGCATTACTCAAGAATAACATTCCGGGGCAACATTTTGTAACCATAGCAACAAAAACCAAGTTATCCTTCAATTGATCGTTGCAAAACTACACCGTAAAACAACCTTTCAAACCAGAAGAATTCATATCACACACCATACCCTATCTCAACCGCACACAAAAATCTATTTTCAAAGAACAAGTAAATCAAGCAACATAAAACCAAAAGACAAACAAAACTCACTCATACCTCCACATTTCTCAAATTTACGACCCAAAACAGTGTTAACAGAGACATATCACATATAACCCATAAAAGATTAAAAATTCAACCTTTATCAGCAAATTGCATAAACGAATCCACCTTAGGACCCCCACCATTGTTGGGAGCTTCAGAATTCTTCCAATTAGGGCCATTCTTACTCCTCTCCCTCAAAATCTCCTCAATCTCCTTGTAATAATTCATCTTAGCCGACCCATTAATCCCGTTCCCCTCTTCATTACTCTGCTTGGCCTTCTTGAACTCCTTCATCAAATTCCTCCACTTATCAGTACACATGGTCGGAGATCTATCGAACCCCTTTTCCCTCATTTTCAAGGATATGTTATCCCAGAGATGCTTGTTGGATTTCGAAGTGTTGAACAGCATATCAATTTCTTTGCGCAGAGATATGAGCGCCCGCGTTTCTTCCTGAACCCACGTCTCGGCCCGTTTCTTGGGGGCGGAGCAAGATGATTGGTTGGACGAATTAAGGGCGGCGGCGGCGGTGGCGGTGGCGGGATCGTCGCCGCCGGTGGGGGTGGTGGCGCCGCCGCCGTCGAGGAGGTGGTGGTGGTGGGGCTGAGAGGGTAGCTGGATTAGCATGTTTCCGGGAGGTTCTTGTTTGCTGTTGTAGAAATCTATGGCGGATTCTTGTTGTTGGGGTTGGGGTTTTTCAGACATGTACATGATTTTCTTCGTCGGAGGAGATGATGAAGACAGGGAGACTATAATTGAATTGTTTGGGAATGAGTCCGTTTGGTTATAGGTTGGAATATAATATACTTCCAACATTATTATTATTTCATATTTTATTATATCGGACATTCGTATTGACCCTGTCGAACACTTTTATATGAATATTGAGCCATTTATGTAAATATTTTTAAAAAAATTTGTATCGTGGCATGATAGATTATAAGAATAAGAACAACATTTCCTATTGCATTTTTGTTAAAAATTCATTCATCAATATTTCTAAAAAATATCAGCAAAGGGGATGGATGTGTGAGCGACTGAAAGAGTCGATTGGTCTTGAAAACCGAAGTATTAATAGGATATAGTGTCGTTCATTGATGTTAGATACCTTATCAGATATATTTTATATGAATTTTTTTAAAAAATATATCATTATATTTATATCGTGTTTTATGTGCATTATAAGTTATGAGGATAAGAGCAAAGTTTCCTATTGCATTTCTATCAAATAAATACTCATAAGTCATGATAATAATAATTATCATAAATAATAAATATCTTTGCTATTTGGTTAGATTAATAAATTGTGAACAAAGAAGTATTTTCATGCTAAAGAAACAAGAACTATAGTTAAATTGATCCAAAATCCATTAAATTATCTTGGATAGCTTTAAATAACAAATTTAAATTAGTTGAGCTCTTATTTTAGGTTATTTTTTCAAATAATCCCGATGTAGTTAAAAATACTTTTAACATGAATCATTTAAATTATATTCTTTGGTTGAGGATGAAAGCTCAAAAAAAAACACTAGAAGTCCGGTGCATACAAGAATATCCCCATGCGACGACCCCGTAGCAAGAACAACGGGATGAGAGTGAATTCCTGAGCTCCCCACAAACAGGGACCTAAATCCGTGGACGATATTTGAAGCTCATTTCCATCCCAACATTGCACAGACTCTGAGAAATAAAAGCTAAAAACAACACACCAACAAAACAAAAACACAAATACAAAAGGGATTGCTTGTTATAAGCCAACAACAATCCTCTTTTGTTTAATTTTCATAGAGAATGGATTTATACAACTCGAATGGTAATTCTTGGGCAGATCAATGGGACCCTGAGCCATCCCCGTCAGATGGAAAAGATGGTCAGAAAAAGAGCAAAGATGGCTCCTCAAGCAAGAAGGAGAAAGCCAAGAAGCTCATCACCATGCAATGGCTCAAGAACATTCGTAAGAAGTCGAATGATCATTCGGAGAAGAAGTAGATTGGTTGTGTAAATGTGTTTCGGGGATGTAATGGGATGAAATGTATTGGTTTTTGATTCTGCAGAAATGGATGTGTATGGTATATGAATGTTTTTGGTTTTCAGGTTTTAAAAAGTGGTGCCAAGTTCTTGTGTTTCTGTTTTCTGGAGTTTTTTTTTCCGTGTTTTGGTTGATCTTGATTTGTCGGGTTGGTGTACGATGAGAGAATGGGAATTTGTTGTGCGGTGTTTTGTTTCGTATTCTTGTAACCGATTTGATTGATGATATACGTTTTGTTTTATTTATCAACATAAAAGAGAAAGGTAAAATCATCAACTTAAAAGCATATTGTCATGTTTCTTCTGGTAATATGACTATGAAGAAGTTTGGATATGTTTGGAAATATAGAATTTCAAATTTTAAAGTGTGCCTAAATAAGTAGACAGATGGATATTGCCATGTATAATTATGGCAAGCAAAATTTTGGTGCATTTATTATAGAAGTCAAATAATGTATATAGGCTATAATTTTTTTCAACGAAAAATTTCAAGTTTTGAGAGGGTTTTGGTTGGAGTTGAAAGCCTGGAGGGGGCAAAAAAGATGAAATTCTTGCATAGTCAAGTTTTAAAGCAATAGCACATTAGCAATCAGGTTTTGTTTCTTTGCTGTTAAAACGGACAACATTCTCTACTTGAAATAACTTAGGAGTACAAATTAAAAAAAAAAAAAAAAAATTAATATTAATTACGATGTAACGAAACGATAGGAATTCTTCTTACAAAATTCCATCTGCAAAGTGTTCAATATGTACGTTCAATAAGATTTTACAAACAAATAAACATCGTGTAATGAAAGTTTTAAAAATGTTCTTTCATTAAAAAACATTATTAATGAATAAGCGACTTCAATTTTGACAATTCTTCAAGGCTGCGTCATGAGATTTTAATCTTTCAATTCAATGCAATCAAATAGCATTTCCTTTTGGCATGATCTGACCGTACACTAATTATTTAATTGATTATTTTTTCCAACTTCTCTACTATTTTGCACTGACAAATATAAAATACTCATCCGAAAATATACTAATTTTGACAAAATCAAGTTCAAATTAGAATTATTTTGATGTTCCACATATGATATATTGGAAGAAATATTTGAACAGGTCTATAAACGAATGACATAAAATTTACCACAGATATCTGCAGTTCAATTCCAAGGGTATACATGAGGCAAATGAAGCCAGAAAAGATCCATGACATTTGCAAGCAGTTTACAAAGTAAATTCCAGCATCCATCATGAGGCAAATTACAAGGTAATAACAGAATAATGAATTAATCACTTTTACAGTCAGATTAATATGTATATATAAAAGAGATACAAGTGCACCAAGTTACTGACAATCAGCATTTCAGCAAGTACATCAATACTCTCAGACAGAATCCCTTCAGCAGCTTCTTGATGCAAGCACCAATGACAGATTGTTTCACCAGTAGTGAAAATTACCAATAATTCTTCAATTATCGCACAGCACAACATCGATATCACCCACCAAATCGAACCTTTCCAGACGAAAGCAAATCCCGAATCCAACCTCTAGTACAAATGGACTATACTCAACCGACTCGGACTATACTGAACAGTCCCTGACAAAAGCAAATCCCAAATCCAACCTCTAGGACCATATCATAACATCTCAGATGAAAGCAAATCCCGAATCCAACCTCTAGGACCATATCGAACCATTTCAGTTGAAAGCAAATCTCGAATCCAACCTCTAGGACCATATCGAACCATCTCAGTTGAAAGCAAATCTCCAATCCAACCTCTCAAGAACAGAATGAAAGATGCAGAAAGATCATCAAACTTTCCAAAGCATGATTCTCTCCGTAGTTTCCACATAGACACAAGCCCTTTTTTTTTTTTTTTTTTACTCTTTTCATTTTTTCCTTTTTTTTTATTCTTTTTTTTTTTTTTTTTTGGGGAGGCGGGGAGGGAGGATAACAACTACCTCTTTTTTTTTTGTGAATTTTCTTTTTTTTTCCTTTTTTTTTGGTTATTCCCCTTTTTCCTTATTGCCTTCTTTCTCCTATACAATGTCCGGCTTAGCGAACGCCTGGAATAACTCATTGCAAAAGCCGGAAGCTAAAAGCGAGACAAAGATCATCTCCAATCAACTCCACAGCCAAATCCTTAACGAAATTACCATTTTATCCTCCATTATGCATGTCCACAAGAGTCAATCTTCTTATCCACATACTTGAGAGACACCTCAAAACATTCAGAACACAGCAAATCCAAACAGAAAGTTTCAACATATTCGTTGTCCTTAACACACCTCCCACACTGCGCACACCTCGGTATACAAATCGTGCACGCCCGACAAACTTGAGTAGAACAAGACTGCTTATCTTTAACCCGACAACTCTCAGACGGACAATCATAAACCAACCTCAATTTCTCACATTTTGGGCACATTTCAATGTCTATTGCCCGATCATCATCATATGGGAGATAGAAATTTCCCCGATGGTAGAAATGTGGCTTGTGAAGAGATTCTAGCTTGTGGGTGTCAATACCCAGTAAAAAGTTCAACTCTTGGAAGTGTTCTCGTGTCACACCATAAAGGCCACCTATTCTTAACTGCTTTATGCCTTGGACATCCTTGTTACAGTTATGCGCCTTGATATTGGTTAAGATTCCTTCAATTGTGAGCCTCGTGCAACCAGGAACAAATAGCTGCATTGAGGATAACAAAATCATGATGGAATTTAATTCAATCACAAACAAATAACTGCATAAAAAATAACCAGATTATCATGGAATTTAATTCAATTATAAACAAATGGCTGCATTAAGGATAACAAGATTATGATGGAATTTAATTCTGTTACATCTGATGGTGTAGCTTGGTATTAAAAAAAACATAAAAAAATACAATTATCAAATACAAGAAACATCATCAGAAATAGGTGGTGTGATTATGAAGAGAAAAAAAAAAAAGAACATCTTGCACTGAAATTTCACTACGAACAGCACAGTTATTGACTACATGAGAAAATCAACATAAATTCACAATTCAGATATAACCTTCAAGCGCCAAAACTCATGATCTTAATCTATAATTTACTTGAAAGGACCAATAAAGAGAAAATACACATGCAATGCAGTAATGCACAATGGTTTCTCTACTTAGGCATAGCTATTAACAGGAGCTAGCTTTAGAAATTCTCCATCTTAATACAAGGAATGTGAAGAAGTGTGCCATATTCATGAATGTAGGATCAAAATCACCTGATTAATAAGTGTTCACATCACAACCAAAAATAAGAGGAAAAAACAGCAAACTTACAACTGGCTAAACATAGATTCAAGAAATTTCCACCCCAATAAATTTATACAAATAGACGAACTGACCTTATACAATCGTGGATTAGTTTCAAGAACACGTCTGATACCGTCATCAGTCACTTTGGGGCACTCCACTAAGCTCAGGCATTGAAGGTTACCTTGGGCCCGGGAAGCCAATTGCAAAAGAAGATCATCTGTGATCCTCTCGTTAAGAGGCTGATCGATATGAATGCTCATCCACAACAAAGGATCTTCTCGAACTGTACAACATAAAGACTTACAAACCTTCTCCACTGACAAAAGGTCCTTCACTCCCAAATAGCTGAGAGATAAAACCAAAGCTTCATGGGGCACTTGTTCAGATTTTGCAGCACCCTCAACTTTTTCTCCATATTGTTCAACTTTACTGGCGACGTCAAACTTCTCATCAAAATTGAACCCACTTGATAAACCAATGGAAAATGGTTGGAAATTTAAAGCATTGTCCAAGAACAAATTCCATTCAGCAAATAAGTCATAATTCTCTTGACTCTTTCTTACATTATTGCTCCTTGCATATTCACCATAGTCTACCTCCAAATCCTCAAGCCACCCTGTGAAAGCTGTGACGGTAGACTTTATGTCCATTTCGAATGGATCGGAGGGCAAAAGGTCGACTATGTCCTTCGAGTTTGACTCAGATGAGCAGCAACGATCAACTCTCTCTCTCCTATAGTTGAAATGCCACTCATCGGTTTCTCCTTGGTTGGAATACCATGGACGAGAACAACCTTCCCCTTTCTTGTCAGAAAGACCCTCAACAAAATACCCGTTTGCAATCCTCATAGGAGATACCAAATTATCTTCAGAAATATGAGCAGAAAATACGGGCCGATGGGAATAGTTCAAGGCCATCTCAAAATCTCTACAACAAACCCAAGATTTTTTTTTTTTCCTTTTGATCTTTCCTAATAATCCCAAAGGAAACAAATGGGAAAAACTACTTAATCTGTAGAAAAATAAAACTTGTTTTCTTTTTTCTTTTTTCTTTTACAATCTTTTTTTGGGGGTTATGCTAATTGTTCTAACTTCTAAGGATTCAAACAAGAAAACCCTCGATTTTCAATGACAAACTAAAACAAAGCACCAAAAACGTCACGGAGTATTCCTTGGAAAGAACCCAAAAAGACAATCTTTCTCCAGCTACAAATATCAAATCAATCAATAAATCGTCGCCTAATCTTATATACAAATAAAGAATCAATGAATTCCTATAGCAGCTAACTGAAACAGATGACAACAATCACGAAATCGCCCGTACCCAGGGTTCCAAAAGATAAAAATCTCACCTATTCTACCCAGTTAATCAACAAAATCAAAAGGGCCTATAAAAGAATCAACTCTTCCTACATATACCTAATCAAACAGCCGGTCAAAATTAGATTTAGGGTAAAGAACAAACAAAAAAACAAAACCTGATCTCTTTCTCCAAAACCCAAACCCTAACAATCGATAGCGAGAGATATTGAGCAAGCCCTTGAATCGGAAACCGCTGAAATTGAAAGTGGGATTGAAAAAGAATGAAAACTCTGGGCAGATCGAGGTTTGAAAGAGAAGAAAAAAACGAAAAAAGAATACAGTGAAAAAAGGGGAAAGGGAACAAAAATTTTACTGAGAGGAGAGAAATTGGAAAGATATTGATGGATTGGGGGGGAAGGTGAGGGCATGGAATTTAGGGAAAGCAAAAATGGGGATTTACACACGTGTGTAAAGCTTTTCCCTGTATTTTCTGGTGGATCTTTTTTTCCGCTTTTTTCACAATTTTATTGATCACAATTTCCTGGTCAAAGGCGAAAAATAGGAGTATTTTTTAATAATTATGGAAACTAATATTATAATTATTATTAGATCATTTTTGTTGATATTAATTGTTAGATGATTTTTATCTTACAAATTATGTCGTTTTCGTTTTAGGATGCCAATACTTAAAATCAAAATTCCGAACTAATAATAATTTTCAAAATAATTGTGATGTGGCATGATTATGTTGAATGGAGAATCATATGGGGTATGCAAGCAGCGTTAGCCTGGCACGCTCGGTGATTTTCTAAGAAGCCAGGGGGACGCTCGAGTTTCTCACGAGTGTTGTGTCTCAGCATTAAAATCGAGAGAAATTTTCGAGTTGCGATCAAGCATCCATACATATATTATGTGGTTAACATATTGAGTGAAAGTGGTAATAGTTCGAAATACGTTGTTTTATTTTTGAGTTTTTGATATTGTAAAATCATGTATGTCGGTCCAATTGAGTTTGGGGAGTTAGTCGTTGGTTTTGGACCTGATTAGGAGGCAACTCGAGGATTTCTGAGCACTCAACTGGTTGGAGGCTATTGTCATCTCCCTGATGAGCACATGGCAGAGCAAAATTGGTTTGACATATGTGGGGTTGAAGGCCGTAAGCCAAGTGACGAACGAGTACTCTGACCCTGTGATACGAGGGGACTTGCTGACACTGAAGAGGGCGGATAAATTAGTGACACTGACCTTGAGGTTAAGACATTCATATAGGCACATATGCGACGTACAGAATTTGGAAGAAGTTAGCTAGGGCTAAACCCTGTAGTATTGAAAATCTCTTTTATCACCCTCGAACAAGACATATATGCTCCTGAAATCTTCTAGAGATTTATCCATCCATGGACCTCCTTTAGGCACTACCAACTCAAACTCTTCTCTAACATAACCAAAACATGTTTTATCGTGATGCTAACACAATTTATGCAGGAGGAATTATCATCTTCCAACAATGGAGTTGTGTGGCCCCTTTGCTTGAATTTCTTGAACAGCCTTGAGGAATCAACCTCACCATATCATTTCTTTCCAGATGGCAGCATTGGCCTTGCAGATACTTGTTAAGAACCTCTAAATCATTTTATTTTATTAAGCCATATTCACCTGTGAGTGTTTAATGCTTGAAGGTTGTAGTCATAATAATACCTGGGATGATTTTGAGTGAAACATTTGGGAAAACGATCAAGGGCTAGGAAATCTAAAGAACGAAATATAAGAGAACTAAACTTGAGATGTAATATGATTTGAGGAGGCTTTTGACTAGAGAAAGATGAGTACAACGAAAAATGAGAAATTGTGCAAGATATTGAATGATGTATGTCGATGAGAATGAAAAGAATTTTGAGAATAACACAATAACTGTGAATGCGAAAGTAAATTTATAAAAGAGGTCCACCACTATTTATAAAGGAAATTTGATGCTCAATTGTCCTTTTTACGGGCAATTATTATACCTTCAGAATATAAACCATTAAACAACCTCGGTTGCAATACGGACACAAAAAGTGCCTCATGCACATATAACATTTTATCCTATAAATTCAAAAGATGGCTCCATAAACGTAGCACTTTACCCCGCATAATATTTAGTTTTCAAATATAACAAGCTGACTCCAAACCATTTTATCGTGTCCGGAACCCACAAACTAATATGAGCGCAACTCTCCAAAACAATGGAGCATAACATTAAACTAGTCCTCAAGTATATAATTGGTTATACTTAAAATCTTTAAATTTATATATAAAATTTATTCTTATATGTTTTTTATTATGGGAACGGGCATCAAACCCTTTTTAGTTTTAAATTTCACTCTCATCTTTCCCTGATTTGCTAATAGCTAATAGCTAAAGACACCTCGCTACTACATTGCGTTAGAGTTTTAATATATTTTACAAAATCCTATCAAATTGATGAATATAAAACATCTTACATCGTTAAACTCTTCAAATTAATCCTAATGATACTGTCAAATTTTTTAAAACGACCCATTAAACAATGGAAATTGTCTGATCCTTTTAAAGTCTGATCCTTTTAAATTAGTATAATTTTTTAAACCATCGAAAGGTACAGGACTTTTGAGATTAATTGGGCTACACTTAAATATTATATATCAAAATCTTAGTAAAAAAATATTTTAATTTTTAAGAGTGCCAAGCGAAATGATTGTTTGATATTGAAAAATTATAAGAATTCTCTAAAGGACTTATATGGACTCCATAATCTATTTGTTTATTTATTTATTTTGTTTGTTGTCCATTTATATGGATCAAATCGGATCAGATCATCAAAATATAAAATTCTTTTTGCTAATAGTAGATACATATTTAGATATACAAATAAAATTTTCTAATTAAGCTAACAGAACGTCAGAATCACTAATCTATACGATGGTTAAATCAATAGTTTGATTCAAATACAAATTTAAATTTATCAAACCATTCAAATAAAAATTCAAAATTTTATTTAACTCGACTCATTTCACACTTAAATTATATCTCCATGTATTTCACAAATGAATATGGATTAAATCTTTACAAATAATGCTAAATTCTATATTCAAAAACTTAATTTAGACTCATAATTATCATTTTCAACTCCGTCCTTAATAGCGAAGGAATAGAAAATGATGGCCAAATCATTTAACACGAATGATTTCCACAAGTTTCCTAAGTTCACCTACTCTTTTTTTTTTTTCTCGCTTTTATTTGATCTGCAAACTTTACTTTTTAACTTTTTAGGTCTATTTATTTTGAAAATATTATTATTATCACATTTCGCGATCAAATGGTAATAAACAGATATCAATAACAGTCATATGTCATAATATCATATCGACATCGTGTTCATATTTTTACATTGGTAGGGGCCCTCACAGGTAAGAACTAAAATTTAAAAGATAAATATCTTCTTAATTTTTTGGGTTAATTATTTCAAAAATATGGCTTGCGAAAATTCCTTATCTACCCTTTGACTTTGACCCCCTCTACTCCAATAACCAGCTAAGACTGCGAATGTAGAAAAAATACAATCCAAAGTAGAAATTCCGAAAAACAGAGCTACTAAAAGACAACGAGAAAAAAGGGAAATTTTCAATAACAAGAACAAGGGAGTCGCGATTGTTTTCATGTATCTGTGAATCTCTGACCCTTATTCTCAGCTCGCCGACTGTAAGCTTTTGCAGCTCTGCTTTAATTTTGCGACTTCTGAAGTCTGTTTTTATCTCTTTTAAGATATTGTAGAGGTGCCCTTTTGCTTGAGTTTGTTGAATTTTGAAATCGAAGTTGTTGCTGATTCTATGTCGTGGGCTTGGGGAGTAGCTGTTAGAGATATGGGTTTTCGGAATTAAGTGGAAAGACTCGAGCTTTGCGGTTTGATTTTGGGTGAGAAGTGTGGGAATTTTGATAAGGGCATGGAGGGTGGTATGGGGTTTCCTTTGTTTTCAGTTTGAGTTCATTAATGGGTGTTGTTGATCTTCTGAGAAGAGTGGATTTCTGCATTTGGGGTTGTATTGTTTATGTTGTTGTTGTTGTTGAATTTTCTTCTTTGGGAAGATGAAGAAAATGGCAGCTTGGTAAATTGTTTGAGGAGTTGAGTCAGAAAAGTACGGTCATTGTTCATTAATAGCACCTATTGCTTGTTGTTGATGGTATTTTGATTTGGGCTATTGGGTTTGTGCTTGATTCTGTTGAGATTTTAGTGGTTCTTTAAGTTGGAT
>JBBMKE010000009.1:264537-281021 GCA_037834125.1 Lippia alba
GCAGGTGAAGGAAGGGATAATCTTCATCATGTCATGAGTACGAATAAGCAGCAGCAGGAAAGATCAGCTCGTGTTGCTCCAATAGGTATGAATATGTTAATCAAGAAATGATGATGTTATGTTGGGTGATTATTTTGTGATTGTTTTTGTTGAAGTTTACTTGAATTAAGGTAGTGAGTCGTAAGTTTTGTGTTTGAAGAGTAAAGATTTGGTTTTTATGAAATAACAGCTTCAGTTTAATTTAGTAATATACGTAAATGTTGTGGTCTCTAATGCACCGACACATTTAAAAATATCATTTTGTCGTGTCGTGTCGTGTCGTGTCGGACACCGTGTCAGACACTTCTCACGTGAAAAATTTATAAAATAATCTGTGTCGTGTCGTGTCCGTATCTGTGCAATATAGGTTGCAGTTTTATACTTATATATAGTAGAATTTTGTATAAATCGATTGTTAGAATATAAAAACGATTTTTATGCTGACATATTTTGGCATGCCTTGAAATTTGGCCATCTATTAATACACATAGCCTGTAAAGTTGAAATAGGAGATTTAAATCTTTAATTATGTTCTTTTGAACACGTGCTATTATAGTTGGATTAGTTGCGTGTTATAAATTAAATATTGATCAATAAATGTCGAGAGCGAATGAAATATTCATGCAACTTTAATATCATCAAATTTTATTGCTGCACATGTTATTCGTTTGAGGGGAGAGTTTTTGTAATTTCTGAAACCTGATGGGAAGTTTGTGCAATGACATCAAACCTTAGGGTATGTCGGGTGTAATTATCACAATGTAAAAAAGTTTAAACCTTGTATTAACATGGTCTGCGCATTTTCCAGGTTTATGGGACAGGTTTCCAACTGCAAGAACAATAGAACAAATGCTGGAAACAATGGACAGAATGATGGAGGACCCTTTTTCCTACGGTGACGTAAGACGGCCGCGGTCATCCGCAGCCGAAACCGTAGGGTACAGCAGGGGAAGAACTCCGTGGGAGATCATGGAAGGCCAAAAGGAATACAAAATGCGTTTCGACATGCCCGGAATGACTAAAGAGGATGTCAAGGTTTGGGTTGAAGACAAAATGCTTGTTGTCAAAGCTGAGAAGCAAAAGAGTGAGAATGATGGAGAAGAAGGTGGTCATAATGAGTGGTCTGCTAGGAGCTATGGCAGATATAGCAGTAGAATTGCTTTGCCTGAAAATGTTGAGTTTGAGAAAATTAAGGCTGAGGTTAAGGATGGTGTGTTGTATATAACTATACCAAAGGCTAGTAGTGGTGGAAAGGTATTTAATGTTCATGTTGAATGACAAGTGATGTGAGAAATGTGAATTTTGTTCTTGTTCATGTAGTGTTTGGTTCTCTCTCTCTCTCTCTCAATCTCTCAGTCTATATGTTGCATGGATACGAACACGATACGATATGAATACGGCGATATAAATTTTTTCATGAATTCTCCACATGAGAAGTATCGGACACGGTATTTGATATGATACGATACAACAAAATGATATTTATAGAAGTGTCAGTGCATTAGAGTTATGTCCCTCTCCATCCCTCTCTCTGGTTTGTCTCCCTCCCTATCTCTCTATCTCTCATGAGGTCAATAATCTATTTAGTTCAATCTAAACTTCTGCAATGGCTTCTCATACCAGATTCAGACAAAATATTACCAGAAAACACATTAAGCAAGCAAACTATTCACGAGAGGAAGAAGATTCCACTACATCAGATGCAAAAGATAGTTTCTCTACAAACCAGGCGACTTGAATATTAGAAAGTCACCTTTTTTCTTCTTCTTCTTGTTCTTCAATGGGAGATAGTCAACAACCAAACAAGGTCCTAAATAACTAACAAATACTTGTTCCTGTCAAGCAATGAACAGACCTTGGTTAATTACGGGATACTCCACTGTGTCGCTCGGGTCGAACATATACGGTGAAACGTCAGCAAATAGCTCCGGATTAATGTTACCAAATGCATCCACACTCCCAAACAAAGCATTTTGAGCATAAAAATCACCTTGAGAAGAAAAGCTGTTGAGTTCTTGATCACCCCATAGTCTGAGGGCCGAGCTGGACCCAACTGTCAAGATTCTGTGAGGAGATCCCACATCATCGAAGAGATTCCCACTTGGGATCAAATGGATTTCCGGCTGAATCGAAAACAATGCAGCTGCGTTTTCGACTTTGGTCGCTTTTTCAACGGTATGCGCCGGTATATCAAATTCTTTGCTAGAGGGTCCCACTGGATCGGCTTGGATATTGTCGTGCATAGGCAGTGGTGGAAGACGATGATCATATATGGGCTCTGTCTGATAATGTGGGGATTTGTGTTCTTGTTTGAACTGAAGAGGTGGCGCTTTCGCGCTCCAGGTGTATTGAACCGGGATTTTCGGTTTGGGTTTCAAATCCGCATCCGATGGTCCAAAAGGGTGATTGAAAGTGATTCTTGAGGTACTGCATGAAGCAAGGTCGGGGTTTGAGTTCGGTTCTCCAAATAGAGGTTTCATGTTTTTGTTGCACACTTTAGGCTCATCATTTTGGATCAAACTCTTGGTGGCGTAACTTTCTTTTGGCACAATGTTTTGTTGCGCGTTCGTCGAGGTTTGTGTGGTGGGTTTTTGAAGACAGATGTTTCCGTTACCGGAAGGTTCTACTTTCGGAGGAATGTCCGAGTGTTTCACTCTAGCAAATGAGGCTTTCAGCTCGTTTTCTTTCTGCAGTCGGCTCAAGTAGAGACGATACTTCTGAAAGAATTAAACATAAGGATTTAGGATTCTGAAAAAGTTGCAAATTTTCAGGTAAGATAGGGAAAATATTAGGAATTTTAGCTTAGGGAGGATGGATATTACCTGTAAGTGGCTAGCAACATTTTCTCTTGTTAGCCATGGCACTCCCATTAGGTCAAGTATTTTCTTGGGACCAACTTCTGTCAGAATAGGAAGGATATAAATCGATGTCAATTTTCTAAATGGTTTCAGAATATGACTCACAATAATGTTGGAAGAAAAGAGGAAAATGTACGTTGTCATCTGAACTATAGACGTTTTCGCACAACCCATCGCGCGCCCGAAATATACGTCTATTTGCATGTCGTTGTATATTATATACTACCCCCCTCAAATGTCATGATCTTTGGTTATATTTTTAGGATATAAAATCCTTAAAAATGAAAATATTTTAACCCCTTGAGTGATGAAATTCCTCTAATTTTACTAAAACATTTCATTTACCCCCTCTTGCATAAAATTCTAGCTCCGTACTTGTCTGGAGATTCCACGCTACGACTCATCAAGACTTGAAAAAAATGTCACTTCACAATATTTGACAAATTGATTTATTATAATGATGGGATAGTACCACAGGAATATTCTGTCGGAATCGACTAATAATATATTGTGTATAAAATGCATGGGTTAGAAGAATAAGTTAATGCAATGAACTCACTCTCGAATCCGATCTGATTCACAGCTTTCACAAACTTCTGATGGAGATCAACCGTCCAAACTACTCTTGCTTTCTTCACGGACGAAGGATCACCACACACTCTATCATCGTACTTGTTATCAACATCCTTTCTCTTCTTCCCAGATATAACATCTCCACCATATAAAAAGTTGTCGTCCAGTAGCTCCGCTCCTCCACTTCTCATCATTTGGATTTCCTCAAGGCTTTCATGGCCTTCGATATCCCTCACTTCATGTATCCTTTTCCTAAAAACATGCTGCCATATGTTCCTAAGCTCTTTCATTCGTATTGGCTTGAGGAGATAATCGCATGCCCCGTGTTGAACTCCTTTCATTACCCTGCTAGTCTCCCCATCCACAGACATCACTGTAAAGTTTTTAGTTTTATGACTTAAAGTTCGATAAGAAGAATTGGAAACTAAAAACAAGACAATTAGAAAGCAGTAAATGCAAGAAATGAATGTCATAAGAACACTGTGAAAATTCTAAATTTGCTTATACACCCTTGCTTCTGGCTCGTTCGGGTAAAACTAAAAACTTCTCATTTACACTTGTTCAGAGAAGAAAGGAAAAATTAATAAAAGTAAAAGATGTGGGCAAAAAAGTAATTTTGCCATTAACAAATGCATGTTTTTTCACGGTCAAGGCACATGTGATACACATGAGTCTTTTATATGAAAATCTTGATTCTTTTTCTTCACTAAGATTCTTATCATGGGGTTTCTTCTGTACATTACTGATAATATAGCCAGGGAGTTTAGTGCAATTAAATGGATTGAAAACTCACTTATGACGGGTAGATCCATTTCGAGGCCAACGTGTTCTAGAAGCTTGAAACCGTCCATGTCGGGCATGTTGACGTCACTTATCACAATGTCAAATCCATCTTTTCTTTCTCGAAGCAAATTCAGCGCATCTCTAGCTAAATTACATGTCGTCACTGAAAATAACCGAAATATAAATTGAACAAGTGAGATTCAAGAATTTAAGGGGAGGAAGCCATGTGGTAGATTTATTCAATCACACTGAAAAATTCACATGTATGACAATAGAATAATTACACACCCTCCCGTGTAACTATATGCAATCACACAAACCTCCCCATTAGGTTTCAGAATTTACAGCCACCTCCCCAGTACCTTACAGTCACCCCTTCTCTATCATTATACATAGTTAATATTGCCAGAATCAAGATTTCGATTAACTTCTCAACTTGCTCTTGCAGATACAAACGGTGTTATCAAGTTTAGTGATAAAATTCATTAGTTTTAACAAACTTTGACGGACGGAGCGAAAAAGTGCTCTGTTTCAAGCTCAATAGGACACCAAAATTCATCAATTAGCCAGGTGTATAAGATCAATCAAATTGTGCCTTTAAATGATCACCTAAAAGCTTCAGCACAAGCTAAGGCAAAATAAAGCCAGAAACATATATAAAGAGTTTGCTCACTTCGATACCATCAGGATTATTTTTAAAACCAAGATAATCGCAATCTAATCCCACTTAAAATAACAAATTCATGTTTTATATGTTAACTCTTCATTTTTAGCCTGCTGCAAGTCTTGTGAAGAAAAATTCAACACAGTTAACCTGGTGCAAGTCTTGTGAAGAACAAAGTTGGAACTCATCACATAACACAACTTTAGTTTGACCTCTAATCTCCAAGCAATTCTTCTTAATATTGTTTTTCTGGTTTTTCTTTGAATTTTCTGTTACACAAAAGCCCTAAAACTAAATATCTTTTTCTAAGATTAAAGTTATCAACTTCTACCATCTCAAACACAAATACACAGAAATTACCCACAAGAATACCCCCCACCCCCACTAAAATTTGAAAAACCCATATCTCCATACTCATAAAGATTCAATCTTTAACAGCAAAAACACCTAATTCAGTTAACAAAACCCAAAAGGGCCATTACATTTCAGTAAAACAAGTGAGAAACAAAAGGGGGAAAAGGTAATAAAAGCAAAACCTTCATAGTTGCACTTCTTGAGCATCTTTTCAAGAATCTTCAACCAGGTGGGATCATCGTCCACCACAAGCACCCGAAGGCCCGCCGGAAAACAATCGGTCCTCGGCGACGAAAACCCACTTGAATCCATCCGGAAAGGTCGGATTTTGAGCTCAAAATCAGGACAAAAGAGTGATCAGAAATGAAGAAACACACACACAGAGACAAAAAGAGTATAATTATACTTGTTGTGCGTATATATACGCCACTTTTGTTAATTATGGCAGGAGAGAGAGAGAGAGAGAGAATGAGTAATTGTGAGGGGAGGAGGAAGACAACAAACAATATTTGGCGCCGGCTATATAGCTTGTAGTTAACGGTCTATGCGGCCACCATACATACTCCTTAAGAGGACTAATCATTTACTTAAATACTCTTAAACTTCTTCAATGGAAGTTGACATTGCCATTTTATAAAGCTCATATATTGTTTATAGTTTATTTTTTCAGCAACTCATTTACTCGTTTTAAGTCGGATCATACCATTTGAATGTAAAATTTAATGTATTTACTTTTTCAGGTATTTAAACGCAAAGATTCTAATTAAATTAATATGATGTTAAACTGTTAAATTACACCATTTAATTCTTTATGCAATTCTAATTCCCTCACCTCCTCTTAATACACAACACGACTTAGATTATCATTAAGGGATAAAATTCAATTATACGTATTAATAATAAACGTGTCTCTAAAAATTTGAATACCAGAGTTTAAGTTGATATAACATAATGTACCAATAAATTATACAACTTGTATCATATCTAACGTCTATAGCCATTTCTAATGTTCCTTTCGTGTATTCATTAGAGTAATCCTCTGACTAACATTTAGTTTTCTAATTCATATCATATCTCATTCATACATGTGTGACTGTGAGTTAGTAGCAAAGAAGTTAATATGTAGTTTGCTTTGCTGTTTCTTTCTGCCAAAAAAATAAAGTGTGAATTAGGAATTCTAAAATTATATGTTTTTAATTTAATTTGAAACTAGTGAGAGCAAAATTAATTATTTATTCATATACCATTATATACTTAATGAAATTTTAATTGAGGTATACTAAAATGTAATTATAAATTACTATGATGAATATTTATAATATTTTGGGGTAGATGTGATATGTTGGTAATTTTATAAATTAAATAGGTTGTAGACTTAATTCTCCCGAAATTTTAATCTAAATTCTCTTTTACAAAAGTTCATTTCTCTGTGATTAGAGAAAATAATTAATTCATTAAACAATATCATTAAGAAATCTATAGACTATGATCATAGGTTATAGGGGGTATGTTAAAGTTCCCTGCCAAACCTTTGCTTTATGCTAAATTATTTTCATTCCTCAAAGCTCCAATAAAATTTTGACATGGAGAACAATTATTCAAATACTTTGCTAAGTTCCCCCTTTAAATACTTTAACCAAAAAACTATATATATTATCACCAATATTGATTCTCTTGACATTTGAAAAATGAATTAAACTACTTGATATTTAATTAGAAATTAATAATTAAAATTTTATTTGAATTGAGTTAATTAAAATAAAAAATTATTTTATTTTATTTTATAAGATCTTTGAAATTCGAATCGAACTGATTTTGGTTAGTTAAAAATATAACTATTTATGTACAAAACTATCAAATTAGTTAAACTATTTTGGATGTATTTTATAAGTAAATACAAGATTCGCCAACCTACATAATAATAGAATAACTTAGTTGCCTAAATAATTCTTTAGAATTGCAATCTTAAGAGGAGCACATGTTTTAAATGGTAAATATCTGCATATGTAAATTAATAAATTATGAATTTGAATTTTATTGAGATAGTTAAAGAACTAGCATTGATTCTCTTAAAAAAAATGAGAAAAAATAAAGTGATTGAGAGATTCATTAAGTGCGATATAAGTTTGGAAGACTTTTTAGCTACAATTACTGATCATTTAGCTACAATACGACATAACATAAATATGAATATATATATTCTAAATTTTTTTTATGAAACCGTATTCAATATGATGTTACCTGACATGATATCACAATATAATATTCATAAAAGTGTTCACACATTAAAAACAACATGTTATTATTCCTATTGCGAAACCCGTTTACTTCAAACAATATTAGAGAAAGAGGGAAAGAAATAAAAGAACTTTCACCGACTAATGATAGGAAAAGTTAATTTTGGTTTGCGATGATCATAACTTCTAACATTGGGAAAGTTAATGTAGCAAATAAAATTATTGAAGGGGAAGAAAAATAAGAAAAATCCTAGCGTTTTTGAAAGTTTATATTTATTAATACAATCACCATTCCATTTGTTTTTCGTCCATTCTCTTAAATCTAACATAAACTTGCATAAGCTAGATATCTTCTTCCGCAAGCTTATGTACGGGAAGTAAGTATATAAATTGGTCTTTTTTCTTTGTTTAATGTATCCACACTAATCGAAAACTTAGTGGTGAGAGTTGTGAGATTTTAATCGATGGGTACTAAAATACAACGAACACCCAATCATGAATGTATAAAAAGCTTAGTCCCAAGAGTGGATAAAATATTTTATCAAAAAATTAAACGGATGTGAAATTAAGCGTACATTCTTCAAAAGTTGTATCCTATTTTATAGCTTCTTAAAGAACGAATACAAAAGTACAAACGCGATCAAAATATATAAAAGAACGTGCATAAAATGTTTAATCCATAATAATAATAAAAATTACTATTTAAGTTATTATTATTATGTCAATATTTAAGTTAAAAATTACTCCATAAAATGTCTTATTTTAAAGTTTTCAACCCCAAATGTTTTCATTTTAGTTTCAATCAAACTACATTGTGCAACAATTTAAAAAGGCTTTAATTGGTGGAGAAAGAACCTTGTTTTATTGTGCATTCTCTTTATCCAAAGCCAATATCTCTTGAACAGCTGGTAAACCTCTGACCCTCAACCACACCAACTCGTAAAGGCTAAAAAGGAAGAAAGTAATAGAAATAATTCCCACATACAAAATAATTATCATTAAGGAATCCCTATTAGTATAGTTACTTCTCAAGATGCCCAATCATTCATCATTAGCAAAACTAATTTTTTATTTTCAACTAAACTTTGTACTAATGTACTTCAATAAGTAACATTTAACTACTCAATAGTTCCATTGCATTAGTAGAAAGATACTAATTTTGGCAATGAGTGTGTCGATCAATAACATGAGCTCCATATATAATTATTAATTTATTATCTTGGAATTTTAATTTTCATGAGCCAATAAGGACTATTAAAATCATGAGCTGTTATGTCAAACCGTGTATAAAAATTATTATATATTTTTATTTGTAATAAAATATTGAGTTAAAAAAAAGATAAATGATTCCGAGCCGATCCATGCTATGATATTATTTCAAGCTCAAGTTTGCTCGAGTCAAAGAGAATCGAGCTTAAGTCCAACTAGCCAAGAAAATTAGGCATGAATTAATTCGACTCAGTTCGTTTTGCTTGAACTAATGCATAAATTATTTACTTAAATTCAAATATTATAAATTTTAATATTTTGATACACAAATTAGGCAGAACTTAGCTCAAACTCAAAAAAAATCAATTTTATTATTTATTGACATTCATAATTACTATTACAAAATAAACCTTACAAATAATCAAACAATAACGATTTACCTAAACTCAATTCAAACTATTTGCAATCTTGATTTATATTCATACTTTTAGTTGTTTCAACAAATATATTTTTCATCTACAAATACAAATTCGAGTCGATTGAATATAATTTCATCAATTATAATAATAAATATGTTATATTTATTATTTCAATAGATGTTCTCCCTAAATTTTCTATTAATTAAACGCGAGAAGTGTATGAGGCTAATAATCATCACCCCACTACAATGGTTTGATTATATTATAACATAATGTTTTGAAAATTTAATTAATTCGAGCGAAGTTGGAAACCGTAGTCGTTGGAGCGTGAAGGTCACGCTTTGTGTCTCCAAGTTGAATGGAGTACACAATAACAAAGATTCTTAAATACTTTAAAAATACTAACTTTTTAGTCCCATTTAATTTTGCATGTGTTTTTAGGAATCATGATAAGGTTAGAAAATATCTACTAATTGGCAACTTGTGTTGATTAGGATTGGGGGAATTCATAATTAATGATTTTTCCTTTAAAAGGTCTTGGTAAATATATAGAAAATTAATCCATTTAGAATCTAGTTTGGTTAGTGATCACTCTTTATAAAATATGAATTAATTATATAATTAATTAGTAGAAAGTATTTCATAAAAATAATTGGTATTAATTTATATGAATCGAAACTGAATTAAATTTTTTTTTCATATAAAATATGAATCAGTTACGAAATAAGTAAAATGTATTTCTCCTAAGTACAATAATATTTTTTCAAAAGGTCTGGTCTAGAATTTTCCTCCTAAATACATACTTTTTTCCAACTATATTATTAAGGAAGTAAAGAATAACATATATGCATATGTTTATATATATACTTTATTTATCAAAGAATAAGAATTAAACGAAATCTGTAAAGTTCAATTTTTTTTATTAGTCGTATTATCTTTTGAGATATCTACAATTTGATAACGAAATTAATTACTGTTATTAAACTAAAAAATAATAATAATAATTGCTGTTATCGAATGTGGATTTTCAGATCCTTAAAAAGAAGGAAAAAAAGTCTAATGTTGTAATAAAATCCCAATTGTGGAACTTACTAAACAATTAAAAAATTCAAGTTAACAAACTTTTCAACAACATTAATATTTCAATGAAAAGGTAATTTCTTAATGATTTTTCTTTTTTAAATGTTATATGACTTTAACCAAGAGGATCAATCTTTATCTTGAGGTGGCCGATAAGGTGTAGTTGCCATGAACACTAAGATGGTTCTATCCTTTTATTTTCCCAATATTAAAAGATTGAAACAAAAGTTATAAAATGGTATGCACTATTTGATTAGTTAGTGAGCATTAATATGCAATTTTGTCCGGACACTTTGCAATTGCAGCACCTCACGCCTTAGCGTGACTCATGCAACTCCACATTATGTATGTTAAGTGTTATAACTTTGAGCTTCAAAAGTGGATCAACCATTGCCACTTCTATTATTATATTGTTATTAATTATTATTATTATTTAGGGTGAATTATATTTAAACATCGTTTGATGGGTATATTTAAGGGTTTTTATATTTGATTTCAATTTTTTTGCTCATCTCCAATTTTGTTAATATAACTATACTGCGTGTATTGATTGACAGTTGACATTAGAAAAAAGATAATAATTATGATATGAAAAGAATTATAATGTAGTATTAAACCTCATAGTTTTAGAAAGTTTTTAGAGCATATATTTCGAAGTTTCATAGATCAGATATGATGAACTTAATTAGGTTTTATGAATTTTAAGTTAAAATTCACGAATATAAATACGACAAAATATGAATATCTCAATCGTTCCGCTAAGTTAAGATCTCGTAGAGTTTGGGAGACACTCATTCGATGCATCTTCTTGCACAAATGATGGTCTAATCATCTCATCTACACATTTCTATTCACTTTTGTTGCAAAGACTTAATGGTGAGGTAGCTTTTGGGCAAAAGTCACCCATTATTATTTTATGTAATGATAAATATTTAGGGTTTCTTCTTTTTCTTCTACAACTTAGGGTTTAATTAAAGGGAAGCCTTTTTGGGAGTGGGGTAGGTCTAATTTAAAAAGAAAAGGGTCTTCAAGAAAAGTGGCAAAATGCTTAATGCCCACTAACAAGTTCCTTTTTGGCTAAAAAGATAGTTGGAAGAATGATTGGCTCTTAACATATTGGGAGGATGGATCAACTTCCTCTTCCTAAGTGGAGTTCTTTCATTTACTTCAATTGTTTAATCAAAGGTGAGCATTTTTGTTTTTCTTTTTCAACCCTCAAAATCTTCTATTATGCTTAAGTGTTACTTGATTATTACTACCACATTTTTATTCTTTTTAATCTAAGTTCCTTTTCGGAAAAATAAACTAATGTTTTTAGTGATCAATTTGTTCTTTTGGGTATATGCCTCGGAAAGAAGAAGAAGAATTAAGCATTTGAATTATTCCCATCATTTTATTTAATTCTTTGCTTCTTAAGGGTGGGAGGGTGGTGGTTAAAAGTTAAAAACTATTTGGATTTCAAGCCAAATAAATGACTAGGGTAACAAAATTGAAGATGGTACAACTAAAACTGACTTCACTATATTCAAATTATCATGACAAGATATCTTATTCGTTTGAAATAATAAAAATAAACTCCAGAAAAAACGTTGCAAAATTAATCTCGAAGTAGTTGAGTAACGAAAACAACACATGAGAAGCACGTGCATCATTAAGACACCAATTTAGGAGGCTCTTGACTCTTGAGTTGGAAAAACGTTGGCAGGTCTTTTAATCTAAAATACTAAATAAAATAAAATAACACCCAATGCAATCTGAAAATTTTCATTATTTTATTTAATTCCTTACTTTCTTAGGGGGTGTATGTGTAAGGGTTAAAAGTCCAATAAATATCAGAAATCCAGCCCATAAATAATCAGTGTATTGAAATTGGAAATGATGCGATTAAGCCCATTGGTATTTTAATTTCGGCCCGCCGAGTTTCCTCCTTTTGTATTAACAATATATTTTTTTTCCTGAAAGGAACTATATTTTCTTTTTAAAACGATCATAAACTACAATTAATATCTAATTATGTTCAAATATCAACCTATTATTTGAAAACTATCATGCACAGATACAAATATAGTGATACGTACATGATATATAGATATGAGACATAAGTATTTTTTTAAAATTTTCATGTAAATAGTATCTGATATGATATCCACAATATGACATGATAAAATAATATTTATAAAAGTATTCCTACAACCTAATTTGTAAAAAGTCATTGGTTCAAGTGATTAATTTTGTTTTTTTTTTCAAAACAATAGATTGGATTCCTCTAGCCATTTTGAAAATATGTTAAAAAAACAACTATTATTAATTTATCTAGAAAAGAAAAAGGGAACAAAAGGTCCAAAAAATAACAAAATTCGAAAAATTCATAATAATTTTTACATAATTGAAATTTTGAACTAATAATAATACTAATAATAATAATTATTATTATTAATTAATTATTTATTTTTATTGAAAGTATGTTAAAGAAATTTGTCAATTCCGTAGCAGCTTTGAAATCGAGGGCATTGGAAGCTGGAGCAGATGGAATTTGACTTGTTTTCTACGTATTTCAATTTGAGCGGGCATTTCCACAAACACTTTGTATGCAGGTACACTCCGTAGCACCCCAATTCCAAAAATGGCGACTTGTGCAGTTAAAGGAGGTTGCCCCAGCGACTATGTTGCCATCTCCATCTCTCTTCTCTCTGTCATCCTGTAAATTCCCCATCTCTTTATCCTCACGTTTCTCTGTTTTCTTGATCATTTCTGGTAAAAAGAGTTGGTTTTTGAACTTTGGAATTGGTATTTATGTGTAAAGCTGTTTGTTTTGAGCATCAATTGAGTATTAATATAGGTAGGGGTTTTGGGCAGTTTAGGTTTTAGCTGATCCGAAGTGGGTTCTGCTGGAAACAACATTTCTAAAGAATAATTGAGTTTTCTCGATCGTGGATATGGAATTTGTGATTTATTTCCTGAATTCCGGTGTAGTGTTGAGGATTTGCTGCTGAATTTTGACTTGTATGCAAAATACTGTATCTTGGGATCCTGCTATGTCGAGGTCCCCTGTAGGTAATTCAGTTAAAATTCAAGCTTCTGAAGCTGAACACATTCGGTTTCTAATTTCTAAGTTAGCATCACAAAAGTTGTGAGAATTTAAAATTAAAGAGAGAGAATTGCATCAAATGGAAGGCATGCATAGTTAAGATCATTCTAGTGCTGCATGTTTGAAGCTTGATGGCATGCATGAAAGATTTTGTTTTCTTGTTACAGGCTTCTGGTGAAGGCTTTCGCACCTTATCTAATTCACAAGATTCCGCGGCCTAAAGGCAGTAATTTTTGGCTTTTAGCAATACAAGTTTTCGCCAGCTTCAACCTCTTATTAGCAATTGTGGTAAAATATTGTTTTTATATAATACATTTGTGTGTGTGTGTCCATGATTGTGTATGGGTAATATGCATTTTAGTTGTTTCTTGATTCGCGTATGATGTGGTCTATACAGATGTCTCTTGGTATCCTGAGGTTTAGAAGGAAGCATTGGTGGAGTTCGTGTTATATTTGGGCTGGTAATTATATTTTAATATGACATACTAACAATGTTCTTTTATGCCTTCCGTCTATTGGTTGCTTTTTTCATGCATCAGTTAATAAGCCATTTCTTCTTTCCCCTCCATCAGTTTGGGTTGAAGGACCGCTAGGATTTGGCTTGCTGTTGAGCTCTCGTATTGCACAAGCGTTCCAACTATATAACATGTTTGTTAAGTAAGTTGAAATGACTTCTGAATGATGGTAAAGTAATGATTCATATTGTTTTGTTGAATAATGGATGGAAATTATTTAAAATATCCTGGTTTTGGATTTTGTATGTGATCTTGCTAATTATACTGTCTTGATTACTCTTTTCTCAACAGGAGACGTTTGCCACCTGTTCGATCATTTGTTTTTCTTCCACTTGTTCTTCTTCCCTGGATTGCGGGTGCAGCACGTAAGGGTTGCCAACTAAAAGTGTTTATATATGTTTTTCACTAAGAAATCATAAGGATTTTTAATGTCTTATAACTATTTACCATTGTTCTTGAACACCATTTTTTTCAAGATAATAACTTTTTGGAAAGATGTTAAATTAGTTTTGCATATCTATAGTTCTACGTTACATTAGAAGGAGACGAATGAGTTTTTTTCTTGATGCATTTCAGCTCTTAATTCTTATATTATTATTTTCTTCGCTTTTACTAATTAAATAAAAATTGTTGACGTAGTTATTCACACGGTAAAGCCTCTAAACCATCGTTGCCACATGAGGATTCGTTGGATCGCCCCGGTTGTTGTCCTTCATGCATTGTATGTTGCTGCTTTGGTTGGTTTTACAGGAGCCATTCGCCATATTGAGTTTAGATTCCATGAACTCAAGGACCTCTGGAGAGGAATTTTAGTCTCCACTTGTTGCCTTGGTACATATTGTTAAACTAAAAATATTACCATCTGATATATGATATGTTATCTACATGTGGAGTAGAACTGCCCCCTCAAATTAGAAAAAAGAAAAAGAAAATCATGTATTACGTTATCAAAATTATGTATTCTCCCACCCCTCACCACTCCTAAAAGAAATAATAATAACATCAATAGACGATAGTAAAAGAAAATTTTTGACTGTCCCTGTTTGTATGGTAACAATGTGGAGTAAAGTAGGTCATAACTAACTTTATTATTCTTTTTCAAAGGGATATGGGCAATTGCGTACATTCTAAATGAGACTCATGAAGAGATATCGTTGGTCCAAATCATTTCAAGATGTGCATTGCTCATTGTGGTATGACATTCTTTCTTATTGATTCTTTCTGTATTCTGTTTAACTTTTTACATTGTTCTTTTTTCATTTTCGAAATTATGTATTTTTTTTTCACGAATTCTTTGATAATTGTTTTCCTCAGACAAGTTTCCTCGTGCTGGCATTCTTCTCTATGTCAATATCTCAACCTCTCGTCTCACTTATGAGCCTGAGGAAAAAGGACCACCAGCAATACAATGTGATGGGTCGAGCCCTTGGTATATCTGATAGTGGGATTTTAGTACAAAGAGAATCGACCCAGTTGTTAGATTTTAATGAACCTTTTGATAAGCTTCTTCTGAACAGAAGATTTCGTCAGTCATTCATGGAATTTGCAGATAGGTCTTGTAGTTGTTTCCAGTTGATCATAATTCTAATTCTCTTTTTTTTCCTTTCTATTGTTAGTTTTTTTGTTATAATAATTGAAAATTTTGCCTTCGTATTTCAATAATGTAGCTGTTTGGCTGGGGAGAGTGTTCATTTCTACGAAGAGGTTCAACAGCTCAACAAAATTGAGAGTAATGATCACGTGAGAAGAATTTACATGGCGCGACATATTATTGATGAATATATCACTCCAGGTACACTTTTTTTTTTCTTTTCTCTTGGTGAATCAAGAATATCATGTCATGAGTTTTAGGAGATCTCTAATTTTCATTTTCTTTTCTATTTTTTGCATATTGGGAGTTGTTTCATGGGAAATTTTACTACACAGGTGCAACAATGGAGGTGAATATCTCTCATCGTTGTCGACAAGAAATCTTATCTACTCTAGATTTGGCACACCCCGATCTCTTCAAAAATGCACTAAACGAGTTGATACAGTTGATGAAAATGGTTAGTTTTTTTACACAATTAGATTCTTACCTTTGTCACCTCCTCATAAATGCACCTTTTCTCCTTATTCATTTTTAACCAAAAAAAAAAAAACTTATTGAAAATTTTCTTGAATATCTTTAGTTCTTCCAATATTTTAAATGAAAGAATAGTATTCATCTATCTGACTTTCTTATTCACAGTATAATGCATCTTGCCCCGATATATTTTTGTAGAATTTGGAGAATGATTACTTGTCATCGACATTCTGCATGAAGCTGAAAGAAGAAATAAGAATGAAATCACTCGACCACGAGCTAGATCATGGCAGTTGGAGTTTCCCTCAGAGGTTGAGTTCAGTGCATTGCGCTGATGACCCTTTTCACCACGAACACAGTCCGAGGAGTTTGGGATCCAGTACTCATGGTCTAGAGCTCCAATGATGATAACGAATTATTATTGCGCCTCTAAGCTACAAACCTGCTTGTAAAGGTACGACTCGTGCACAGCATAAAGAGAGTTTCCCCATCTGAGACGAAGTTATAGAGACCATGCTATTCTTGCAACCTCTTGTTGCCGGGTCAATGATCTCTGAAGTGTTCAAAGGAAAGATCAACTGCAGTTTGGAGTTTCTGAGG
>JBBMKE010000009.1:298206-311570 GCA_037834125.1 Lippia alba
TTCACATTTTTCTCTTGTTAAGTTTTCCTTTGTTAGGCGTGGCGCTAATATGATAGCCCACATGCTTGCTCGTAGTGCGGCTTCGGCCTGCGCTGGAGCGTTGGACATCCCTTCCTTTACTTGGGATTGTTTAGAAACTGAACGGTTGTAGTTCGCCGTTCTGTGGCTGGTCGTCAAAAAAAAATTATGGAAGGAAAAAAATAGTTTTTCCTTCAAACTATACACAAACTTACAACTTATTGCCAGAATTATGAAATATTTTCAGTCCGTCACCTGAATTATTCATTTTAAATCCAAATTGTCATCTTCGTCTATTTCTTAAAGAGCACGTGAGAGAAATTAGTGTGTGACGCATATCTCTATTTCGCGAAGAGAATAGACCGAGACTGACAGTCTTTTTTTTTTTTTTAGACTAAACGAGGCCCCAGGCCTCAAAGCAACTAAATCAAATCAGTTGAAATGTTGTCCAAAGCATACAAAGGAATATCGGGAGAACCAACGCAGGGCGAAGTCGCATTACGAGCTAACAAATGGGCGACACAATTCATACCACGACGAATATTAAAAAAACGACAATCCAGAAACACCTAAGAAATACTCTTGATAACATTGAAGATGTTGCCTAAGGCGCTGCAATCCTCATCTTCACTATGCATTCTTCGTACCACATTCAAGTTGTCTCCTTCAAAGATCACACGTTCCCAACCAAAATCTCGAGCTAATTTGACTGCCGAGAGTGCCTCATATGATTCAGCCATAAGCGGCTCACACCGAGACTGACGCTCTAAATAAGAGCAAATACACATATAGGTGGTATCTCAAAATATCTACCACCTAAAATATTTTATAATTTAAATGGTAACAGATAAATTCGGGTGTAATTTGAAAGACAAATGGTTTTTTCCTCTTAAATATAGGACACTTAAAATATAATATAAAATTCTAAATATATGAATATATTAGTTAATATTTAACACTTGATGCATGTAAAATATGTAATAAAAATGTCAAAAAAAACTTATATATATATTTTTTTAAAAAATTAGAATATATTTTCACACATTAAAACGTGTGAATGTGTGAGAGTGTAAGCAGAGGCCAGACTCCAGAGGTGCAAAACAAGTTGACACCTCATCTCTTTCAGTTCCCTTTAAATTACATTCCATCCGATAGAAGTCAGAAAATAATGGATTCTATTTAACCTCACACACATTCACACACATACTATCTTTTTCTCAACAAAACTCTTTTTCCTCTCATCTCTCTCTCTCTTTCTACCCTTCAAAGACATAAAATTTATATACAAACATCCCATCAACACACCATTTTTCTAACCCCCTTAACCATCATCATCGTCGTCTAAAAATAATCGGACCTAAAAGTAATCACCTGAGGAATCCCTTTGATCAGATAAGGAACCCATTAGAAGACGACTTCGTTTGATCAGGATTATTGTAACTGGCAATTTTTCATAGCAGATGTCACATGGGTTTTGAGGATTCTTGGTCCCCTTTTGCATGTAATCTTTTGTTTCTGAATTCGTTTTGTTGCTTGATCTGTTTTGTGTATGGAAATGTGGAGAATCAAGACTTGCCCTTTTGTTGATTGTGCTCTGTTTTTTGTGGTTTGGTTTTTGGGCAGTTGTTGTGATGTTTCCACTTGATCTTCAGTGGGATTTTGGGATTATAGTTGTTTTGTTGATCGGAGATGACATCCGCATACAAAAGGGGTGTTAAAGATTGGATTTTTATGCTCAATTTCTTTGTAAAATTGCCCGATTATGATGATCACTATTGTGGGATTTTCCTGATGATGCGTGTTTGTAATTTTTGATGACTTTTTTGGTTTGGGAATTCCTTTTCTTGGGGCTTCTTTTGATGTGGAATATTCTTGTTGTAAGGTCTCTGTATGCTTCATGAAACAGTATTCTCTGTTTCAAGAATACGTATAAGCTACGCCTTGTTCTTGCTTCTATGAAGATGATAGTGGTTGATCTGATGCCAGCCATTTTTGGGGCTTTTTCCAAACTTCATATTTTTCGATTAGGAAATTGCCTAGAGACACTCCCTTCTGGTTTATCTTTGCTTTTTACTCTGCTTGTATCGGTTTCCTGAGTGTTGTTTCGATGGTGGCTGTTTCTTGAGTGCTTTGTTGATCGTGGCTTTTTAACTTCACAACTTTAGTTGCTTGTTCAATTCGTTGATTGCAATGCTGAAAGTTAATTTCTTTCAACAATGTAGTTCGGAGATTGCTATTTCCTGTTTGCATTCTAGATTGTATTACTGATAATTATCTCCCATTCATTTGCAGGCTTTGTGGAACCTTTCTGATCGATAACAACTCAAAGGTACGTTCTAATTACTATCAGATTACCGATTCTTGTCCTTGCGGTGGTAAAATGCTAAATATTGTTGTATTTGTTTTACAGTGAATTTAAATCTTAGTTTTGCTTAGGGCACTGCACTAATCAAAGCGGTGCCCAAATGGATGCCACCACAACTGGAGCCTCAAGTGTTCAATACCACAACATAGCTGAACAAACAATCACTTCACTTGTGGCACCCACCCCCCTACCCCACAACCAAAGGCAACAACGCCATTGCTTTGGGAACTCGACACCAGGCGAGTTTCCATTATCTGCCAACCCGTCAATCGTGCTCCATTTCCTGACGGGTTGCAATCTCGACGCTCAAGATCTTGCTAAACTCGAGGCAAGTGTTTTTTACTTTGAATTTTGAGAAAATAATCTATTTCTTGACAATTAAGAATTGATGATGCTGCTGATTTGTATCATTTTTCGTTTTATGTAGGCGACTTGTTCCTTCTTTAGGCAGCCTGCACACTTTGCTCCCGACTATGAGCTCTCATTGGCTGAGCTGGCAGCCCTCGATATGTGCCAGAAGAGGGCCGTGTTTAAACCTATGACTACGGAGCAAAGGCAAGATTTGAAGGGGAGATGCGGGGGTTCTTGGAAATTAGTGTTGAGGTTCTTGATGGCCGGAGAAGCTTGTTCTAGAAGGGAGAAGTCGCAGGCGATTGCAGGCCCTGGTCATAGTATTGCTGTGACGAACAAAGGGGCAGTTTACTCTTTTGGTTCTAATAGCTCTGGACAGCTTGGTCATGGAACCACAGAGGAGGAAGCGCGTCCTCGCCTAATTAGGTAGTGAAATCGTGTTTTTCTGCTTTCAGCTAACACAAATGCAAAAACGGGGTGTTTCATTTTGTTGCTGTCATATTTACCGAAAGTGCTTTTGTATTTTGTTTCCCAAAACACTCCAACTTTAACACTACAGAGTTTTTCGAATTTAAAACCAACGAGCGAGGGTGTAACTATACCAAGTTACAGAGGAGGACTGCATAATCAATCTTTACTTTTACATTTCTGGTTTCAAAATATAAATAATGGATTCATTTGTTCGCAGATCATTGCAAGGCATTCGTATTATTCATGCTGCGGCAGGGGCTGGTCGGACAATGCTCATTAGCGATGCGGGACGTGTCTATGCTTTTGGCAAAGATTCTTTTGGGGAAGCCGAATATGGGGGTCAAGGAAATAAATTAGTAACTACTCCTCAGATAGTTGAATCTTTGAAAGATATCTTTGTTGTGCAAGCTGCGATTGGGAATTTCTTTACAGCTGTATTATCAAGAGAAGGACAAGTGTACACCTTTTCTTGGGGCGATGAAACCAAACTTGGCCATCAAACGGAGCCCACTGATCTTGAACCCCGTTTATTGTCGGGGCCGCTTGAAAATATACCCGTTGTTCAAATTGCAGCTGGATATTGCTACCTTCTTGCCTTGGCTTGCCAACCTGGTGGCATGTAAGATTTGTTACAATTAAATGTTTTATACTTGCATAGATAAATCTAGGGATAATCACATTCTCATACCTGAGGTTTGGTCTAATTACACAAAACTCCCCATTATTTTTGAGAAATTACAAAAGCTTCCATCATCAAAGAGTTTTCATTAGGGGAAATTTGCGTAATTGATCAATGTGACTATCCCATAAACCTGTTGTAATCTTTTATACTACGAAGACAATGATAATTGCACTTATAGGTCGGTATACTCTGTTGGTTGTGGATTGGGAGGAAAGCTCGGGCATGGTACAAGAACTGATGAGAAGCAACCAAGACTTATCGAGCAATTCCAAACATTCAATCTTCAGCCGATGGTGGTTGCAGCCGGTGCTTGGCATGCTGCAGTTGTTGGAAAAGATGGAAGAGTGTGTACTTGGGGTTGGGGCCGATATGGATGTTTGGGTCATGGGAACGAAGACTGTGAATCGGTTCCCAAAGTGGTTGAATCACTCAGCAATGTAAAAGCTGTTCATGTTGCTACAGGAGATTATACAACTTTTGTGGTCTCAGACGATGGCGATGTATATTCTTTTGGCTGTGGAGAATCATCCAGCCTCGGACACAATACTGCTGCTGCTGCTGCTGACGAGCAGGTTCGTTTTCTTTTCTTTTCTTTTTGGATTTTGATATGTTTTTAAGGAAAATAATCTGTTGGATATTGTGATCGGGTTGTTGTGAGAATACCAGAAGACCGAAAACACCACCCTACAAAATGACATAAATGTCCTTTATACGATGTAAAATTTACAATCCTCCCCATCCCAAACCTTACTGAAGTCTTATACAGCAATATATCTCTAGCATTTCTGTTAGAACTACGTTTGACTTCCAAAATGACAAGAACATGCTCTCTATACTTCCCGACACCGGAATTTCTCCGGTTTATGGGGCGGTATGTTTGTTTGTTCAACAAGTTAGCCATAATCATAACACAAAACACGAGGATGAGCTGCAATTAACTCTTTGTTTAACCTGAAACACACTTCATTTCATAACTCACATTACTTTACGTCCAATTTTTCAGGGAAATAGGCACGCAAACGTTGTAAGCCCAGAACTCGTCACATCACTGAAGCAAGTGAACGAACGCATTGTACAGATAAGCCTCACAAACTCCATATACTGGAATGCTCACACATTCGCTCTTACCGATTCTGATAAGCTCTACGCCTTTGGAGCTGGCGACAAAGGACAGCTCGGAGTCGAGCTCGTCGCGAACCAAACTGAGAGGGCCAATCCCGAACGGGTCGACCTCGATCTCAGTTAACAATGCATTGTCTATGATTATTAGTATTATTATTAACACCTATCATCAGCAGCAGAAGCATATATTGCATTCCCTGTTTATATTTCCCATGTTTATTCTGTGTAAATAGAACAAAAACAAGAAAACAAATGATTGTGAATAAGGTATTAGGATGTCTAGGAGCTGCTGATTTAACCTCTCCTTTAGAAATTAGTTTAAAGCAAGACTTCTGCTTTTAGGGTTTGGATTTCTTTAACTTATTTACATTGCTGAAAATACTTATGTTTTAACCATTTGGATTAGTCTTATGAAGTTTGCATGATTTGATTGTGATTTATGCCATTTTGAATACAATTTTTCTGCATATTTTTTGTGCTTTATAGTTGCTAATATTTTTTAATATTTTTTTGAAGTAATTAGAGATGGGTTTTTAAGTGTTATCTTTCTGTTTTTGGGGGTTTAAACATCACATCCAAATGTATTATTTCATGTATTATTTAAACTTTGAAAGGGCTACCTTTATTTTGTATATATTATTGTATTACTACTTCAATAATTAGATTAACTGATTAAGTAAAATAATACATGGTGGGGTACATTATTGGTAGCTATGATTAATTAGCACGACCTTACAAAGATTTAGATTCCTCTCTTAATTCATGCGATAAGTACATATACTTAAATGACCATTTGGATAGGCTTATCCAAAAGACTCCTATATTAAAATAATAATGAGAATCTTGACAATATTTTTTGTGATTAATTAAGATTTTCTTTTTGTTTTAGTTTTGGGTTTCATCGTTTCCCTTAGACATATTTTTTTTTTTAAAAAGTTTATCTTACACATATGCGTCATATGATTGTCTATTAGATGACTAAAATAGAAAACGAAATACAAATCCAAAATATAAAAAACGGAAAATCCTCAAAAATCCTCAAGGAATTTCACTCCCCAATTTTGAAAAACTTCCATTTTACTATTCAACTCAAAAACAAAATATTTTTTCACTCTCCAATTTTTCAGAATGTTACTCCCCAGTTTTGAAAAACTTCCATTTTACTCCTCAACTCAAAAACAAAATATTTTTTCACTCTCCAATTTTTCAGAATGTTGTATCAAAATTCAGGAATCACGTAATTAAATCCTAATGATGTATTTTTTTTCGCAATATGATGTATAAATGATGTATTTTTTTGGCAATAGAATGTATATATACATATATTGCGAAAAAAATACATCATTTTAAGATTTAGTTACGTGATTCCTGAATTTTGATACAACATCCTGAAAAATTGAGGAGTAAAAAGAAATTTTACTTTTGAGTTAGGGAGTGAAAGGGAAGTTTTTGAAAATTGAAGATTAAAAGAAAAAAGTACTTTTCAAAGATTGCCCCAGTAAAAAATTCAAAATCGATTAATTTAGATGACCATTATACCATAAATTGTAATAATAAGATCAATTTTTTTTACTTGAGTCACCCAAACGCCCCAAGTAATATTTGAGGATCGAATTCTAACTTATTAAATAAAATAATTGGATTTAGGAGACCGCTCCTACATATGTCTATGTAGAGTCCAAATTCACTCTTATATTTAAACCTTTGTAAGATAAAATTTGATTTAAGTGTGAAATGAAACAATGTCGATTTTAGTAAAGCAACTTAAACTCTTTACTTATCATTTATTTTACGTGTAATTAAGTATTGAAAATGATTATTACCACAATAAGATTAATGCAAGCACCATACACAATGAAAAAGATTCACAAGACAAATTCCAGCAACCATAGAACAATTTTCTTACAAAAACAAAGCCATCTTCATCATCACAACATAACAAAATTCACAAACAATTCAACAAAATCTGAGTATTGTCAGCACTACTCCAAAATTTTGCATAGAAATCACCTGATGGGAGAACAAGAAAAAGATCAGTAGTCGGACGGTGAGATAACGTCGTCGATTTTCAGAATCATCTTGACGACTTGGGTTGCTAGCAGAAGCTGCTGTTGTTTCCCGATCAGAGTCTCAAAAACATTTTGCTCGCGCATGTCGTTCGTGCCGACGTCGTTGCAGTCTATACCACAGCAGGAATTGTTCTCCTGACGAGAGGGAATGCAATACGGTTATTTATCGAACAAAAAAATGAAAACAAATAGAGAACAAGAAATCGAGTGAAGGGTTGAGATTTTTACCTTAATTTGCTGAGATTTGACAGCAGATAAAGTTTCTATCGGCTGGAGACCGCTATTTTCTGCGAGCGCCATCGGGATAGCATCTAATGCGTCGGCAAATGCCCTGATTGCATACTGCCAATAGACCCATGCGAGTAAACTTAGCTCAAAATTATTTAAAAAATGAGGTCCCCGACATTATATTTGTAGTGCAAAAGCATCCAATAGAGATTAGGAAACCAAAATAACATCCCAACCCCGAGACGTATGTCTTTACACCAAAAGAAGTTTTCGAGGGTAGTAGATGTAATTCCCCTACACACACACAATATATATATATATATATATATATATATAAGATAAGGTAGTAAGGTGCAAGAGGAAAGGTTGAGTTGACACCTGCTCGACTCCCGGGTGTTTATCAGCAGCTGCTTCCACAGCAATTGAGCAAGAAATTTCAGCCGAACCACCACCATAGACTATGGAATTGTTGCGAATAAGGTTTCGGGCCACACATAAAGCATCATGAAGGCTGCGCTTTGTTTCCTCTATCATCATCTTATTACCTAAAGCATCAGTATATGGGAAACAATGAAATTATTGGGAGATCATGTCCTAAAAATGGATACATGAAATAAAAACATAAAACAATTATGACAGAGCTCTGCATATATTCTAAGATTATTAAAGAAGAACAAAACAAAGTTGGGAATAGGACAAGTGGACTCACCTCCACGTATAAATATGGTTACAGCCCTAGAATTTGCACAGTGCTCAATATAAATCATCCTATCTTTTGTTGTCCCAAAAGCTTTTTCTCGAACCAAACCAGCCTGGCATACATTACCAATAGTTAGATCGGCATATGATGTTAACAATTGGATCCTAAACGAAGCTGCCGTAACAGAAAAGTACAAGATGGCATAATCTATACTACTCAATAAAGTACGAGACTCTTGCAAGATCATTTTCTGTTTTCTTTCATTATTCTTAATTCTACTTTTTTCTTCTATCTCCTCCATCCACTCCCAACATGTTCCTATTTACATTATCAATCTCTCTCTACTCGCTTCTCTCCCGATATGCCAAACCTTTACTCTTCTATTTATTTACTTTTAAACCATATTTCCTCTTATTTGAAATTTATATACTTTTACCAACTCAGGAAAAAATTGTCTAATAATGTTTACAATTTTAGAGCGTTAAGATTCAATATATAGTTAAATCTTATTTTTATTTCACATATCGAGTATGCGTGATTATTATTTATATACAAAATAGGGTAGCGTCCAGCTGCATAGTTACCTTTCCTAGTTTATCTGGTGTCAACTCTTGGAATCTTGGCACAATTCTCCCACCTAATATGCAAACCAAAGAAACCCAAACCATAAGATTTCTGGCAATAAAATGATATGAATTAAGTACGAAAACAGACAGAGAACTGCAGGATTGATACGATACCTGTGGCTATGGCTATCAGCTCCAGCTCAACACCACCAACCCAACGAACAGCAGGCAAATTTCTACTCATTAGTAAGTGGTTTGCTTCATCATCAAAACCCCATTGACAGATTACTAAAGTAGACCCAACATCCTGCAAAACCCCAATTAAAACAGGTACAATTTTAAGATTAAAATAAAATTCTGCAAGATTCTAAGACCAATCAGTTAATTACCTTGCATTTTTGAACCATATCATCAAAATACTTCTGCTCTTGTTGACGTAGAGTTTGGAATTTTTCAACCGTATCTATATCAACCTTATGTTTAGTCTTTGGCTTCGGAGGCTCAAAGGGGCAAGTTAAAATGGCAATTTTTGCATCCTCAATTTGCTTTGGCATCTGTGGATGACTCATGTCTTTGTCAACAACAATCCCGTATATTAGTTCAGTATCCTCCAACTTTCCACCTACTTTCCCTTCTACTTTAATTAAGTCTAGATTAACATCCTTCCTTTCCAAATCAGCAACGGCTAGTACAGCTTTAACTGCAATCTCAGCCAAAGTACGCTTACACCTATTCACTCTGCAAAGCATAGTAGATAACTAAAGAATTTTCCAAAAAAACAATTGAAGAATTCCAACTCAAACAAGAGTTTCAAATATTCGCAGTTTCATAATATTGAAAGAAGGTAAATTTTACGTTTTCAGTCCTCTAATACTATCATTTTTTCGAGTTTGGCGGTAAGCTGCACTTCACAGACTTAGTCCTGTAATTCAAAACTTTTCACAAATTCAGTTTTATTCATTTCCACATTTGGTCCAGAGGTTTTTACACCTTCACATCCCAGCCAAATAATTAATTTCCAGTTGCTTTCACCAAAAATCAGAATAATAGAAGAGCCAAGTGACAAAAAAGGTAATTTGAGCAAACAAAAGTAAAATCATGACAGGCAAAAGAGCAGAATGTGAAATAAGAAAAATACTCACATCTTTGAGGACAATGTAGTCATGCAAGTCTGTACCAAAGGCTCGATATCCGTTGTACTGAATTCATATTTATGGGCTATGTGCTCCAAATGATCAAAAGCAATCCTCGAAGCCACTTCATATCCTTCCGCAATACGAATAGGATGAATTCCCCGCTCCAATAGCTTCTCAGCTTGTTCCAGAAGTGAACCAGCCATAACAACAACTCCAGTCGTTCCATCACCGATTTCATAGTCTTGACTGCGGGACAGTTCAACCATGAGCTTCGCTATCTGATTGTCGACATCCATCTGCTCCAAGATCGTCGCACCATCATTTGCTGACATCATAACAAAAGAAACATAAGCCAAATTTGTATGTAAACCGATTCTTGTAATGCTCCAAAACACTAACTCCAAAAGCATTAAAACTTGTTTCTGTTAAGAGATCTACAAATACATTATTAACAAGAAAAACAGGCTTCACAATACTCCACACCAAAAACCTAACCTTCAAAATTCAGCTCAACACGTTAAGATTAGTCCTTTCCTCCATATTTCCCAGCTAAATTCATGTAAGGCTAGTCCAAGGCAACTAAATACTGAACTTTTAAAAAATTCAATAACCATAAAAGACTCGTACACTAAGCAAACAACTAATTAATGACCAAAACAAGAACTTGAAAAGAAAAACATGCTTGAGTCCAAAAACAACACAGATCCAAGCAATAAACAACACAAGTAGAAGCAATGTGCATTTCTTACTTATGGTAACATCCCCATCGGGGCTCTGAAGTATCTTATCCATTCCCTTGGGACCCAACGAGGTTCGGAGAATCCGAGCCACCGCTTTGCCGGCGGAAATGTTGGCCTTCTGCGCATCGAGGCCGCGCAATCTGGTTTTCTGATCCTGCTCCCTCAAAATAATGAAAGGTCGACCGAATTCGTCGAATGCTAACGCCATTTCTTCTGGGTTTCCTCCAAAGTACGGATCTTTACGCGAATCCCACTGGAGATTTCGAGAGTAGAAGTGGGAGAGATGAATAGAACTCAGCAGAAATACCCTAGCAGTGGCAGAACCGTAATTAATATGGTGCAATTCCGACGTCGTTTTAGTGAACCAGTCGCTATAGACTGGATCTGGGCCGTAATTCATTTGGGCCAATGTATAGGCCCAATAGATGTTGGTTCTTAGTTCTTACTTCTTTTGACGACTCCTGCAAAGTTCAATCTATGTATATTTTTTTATTATTTAAATGAAGTAAATTGATTATTATCTTTACAATAATTATTGCTAGGCCACTAGTTATCCATGAATTTTCAAGTTGGCATGAAGTGATCTTGATTGTAGGAAATTATTTTTCAAAAAAATTATGTAATTTTAGAATTTGTGGCCTAAATGACCAATTCATCCGCAATTCTTCTGTTTTTCTTTTATCTAATTCTTTTCTTATATATTTTGTTTAGAGCACGATATCAATCATCTATTACAAATTATGGTTAGTCTCTTGGTGAATTAAAATAAGACAACTAAATTAAAATTTTGAATGTATAATAATTATTCTTATGCTGAATAATATTATAGTCCCTCATATGTCCAAGCCTAAATTAATGATTACTTCATAAAGATTTTTCTTAATTTCTTGCAATCAATAACAAATAAAATTGATATGGAAATTTATTTCCATTACCAACAAACACATATATACCACAAATTTTAAAAAAAGTTGTGTATTATTATTGTTATCAAATGCAACATGGAAAAAGGAAAAATTCAAAAAGAAGAAGGAAAGAAAGAAATGTAATTGTCGTTACATTATAGATTGATACACATAATTTTATGAACCCTAGTAGATACATTAAAAGAAGAAGAATAAACCGACAACGCCAGCGGCCGCTACAGCTCCGGCCGCGGTGGTCGCCTTCATGGCCACCGCGCCATTCTTGGGCGCGGGGGCGGAGGCGTGGGCGTCAGCGAAAGCCCCCTCGGGAACGGGTCCTCCGACCGGGGCTGCATCGCTGGGTCCACTGCCGGTGATGGTGCCGATCACGTTGTCAGCGGCGGGACCTCCGGCAGAAGCGACGGCAGCAACGGCGTCGGCGGCTGAGGTGGTGGGGGCGGAGGAAGAGTGATCTTGGGCGGAGGCCATCCCCACGGCTGCGAAGAAGATGAGGGCGAAGACAAGGGTCTTGTTTGCGGCCATTTTATATAATTTGGTTTTTTTTTTTATGAATTTTTATGTTTTTTCTTCTGTGTATCTTTATTAAGAATACGGCAGCTCGTGATGAAGATGATGGCGAGTTTGGTGGCGGTGGGACGGTGGTTTATATAGGGCGGAGATGGGTGGCGGAAGTTGCGGGTGGCCATGCAATATTTACTTGAGTTTTTGTTGGTGTTTTGAAATTATAGGCAAAGCAAGAAAATTTAAGCCCACTGATATTCTTAATTACCGATCATAAACGAGAATATTGAATAATATATTATATTGTATTTTATTTTTTGTCTTAATTTGGTATTAATATATATACACCGTTGAAAAAATATGGTGTACGTTAAAATGCAAGGATTTCTTAAATTTATAAGTTGGTATATTGTTAAGAAAAAATATTTTGCAAATGAATTAAATATTATGAAACATATGTAAATGTTTCTAAAAATATTATTCGCGGAAGCTTTAGTGATCGTAATTATATTACATCTTTTGTTTGGATAATGTATCCATCATCTTTGCTATTTCATATATCTTTAATATTGTTGGTACAACACGACTTGATAAAATAATATTTTACAAGTGTTTGTCCATCGTATGTCAAAATCGAGCACTTATGTAGTTCTAAAAAATCATAAACTAAGGCCTTTGAAAAAAAAAAAAAAAACACATGCACCTTCAAACGTGATACGAATTCAAAACCTTGCCTTAAAAAATAAATCAATTAACCACTCACACCAACAACCGTTAGCGTTAACTAAGGCCTTGTTTATTTTGTATTAGAAGGTATTAACATGTGTTAATGGGTCTTAATAGTAACAGGTACAAATACGAACTTTTTTGTTTTCTACTATAAATCCATAAGATCCTGTATGGCTTCCCAGTCATTCCGGTGTAATATAAATTAATAATTGAGATATTAATGCATGATTTAAGCAATGTATGAAAGATTTCTACACAATTTCAACCAATATAGTATGATAGTAGAAAACATGAGTCATACGATACCATATAGATATAGTTATACAGCAATACAATTTCTTTTTTTTTTCCATACAAAGGTGTCAAACACGAATATATGGTACTAGATAATACGACAAAATGATATTTTCAAAAGTCTGATGCATTATATCTGAATAACAAATATTATCTTTTCAACAATCGACTAACTAGTAGTAATATAAATTTCTATGGTGTAATGTATGCAAATTGCAATTTGTATGTATAAGTATGCCTATATAACCACCTACTTACAGCAAATTCATTTCGTAAACAGAGAATAAATATCAACAATAAAGAAGGCTTATTCTTCAGTAAAATTGAGATTACAAATCAAATCCTTGAAACTACACATCACTTCATGAAAAGAAGCATAGAGATCAGTAACAAAGTACATGAGATGTACAAGTGTATCTATACGCATGATAATATAATACGAATCAGCTACAAAGCACGGTATACG